>KQ479152.1:160412-181741 GCA_000331835.2 Trichoderma hamatum GD12
CCCCCCCTTCTTCCCTTTCTTTGGAAATTCGGAGTTATTGCACTAATACAAAGTCTATCCAAGGTGCCACTGGAGGAGCGCCAACTCTGACGTACGTTACCTGGTACAAGAAAAGGGGGCTTTGCGAGTGACTGGCATCGCTTGTCACCCACAGTGGTTGTTACACTTAAGACAGACGTCCCGTCGGCCTTGAAAACAATAAACCTAGCAAAGTTGTCTGGTAAGATTGTTGCTGGAAGCATCTTGACGTGGGACTCGTTGAAGCTCGTCCCAAGCAAGCATAGTCATTCAAGCATGGCTAAGATTGTCATCAAGATCTCGCAAGTCATAGGTGCTGAGGAAGACCTATGCGACACACAGGCTGATAACTTGTCTGTTAAAGTCTCCCTTTCTTCGCATATTGACAGCATTCCGTCAAGGCCGAACTCTTTATCCAGCCATCCGTGCCTTCGCTCGGCGATTGCAACATTGACCCTTCCCGACTTTGAACATGATAGTTTTCTGCAGAATACTAGGCCCAGTAGAGAGGAGCACCCTATAAAGTTTCAACATCAAGTATCTTGGCTCTTGGAAGAACATCTCGCTAGGGAGCCTCTCGCGACAAAGAGGGCTGACCACGTCCGGCAGCTGATCTATGAACACGGTTTACGGCTCAAGCGCGAGCTAGGTATAATCGAAGAAGATCTAGAGAAACATGCAATCGATGAGGTGGTTTTCGATATTCATGATGGCAACCACACCAGAATGCTTCTATGGGAGGTTCTTGAATCTCCGGATCTTTGGTATCGTCAGTTGCTCATCTGTACACGCCGCAGTGTGTCACAAAACTTGACGCCGACGCCGGTGAAGAGGAAATCGACGAACCCACCAGTGCGGTCTAAGCTAAATATCTTGTTGCTGGTTGCTCGAAAGCCAGCTGACAACATTGATCATCAACTGACGTCTCGACTGCTTGTGGAAATGCTAGAGACCAAGCCCAGTCTCAAGGAGCGAATAGAGCTAAAGATTTGTCGACCAGGCTCCAAAGATGCGCTGGTGCATGCTCTTCAACAAAATGACTACGACATTCTGCACCTTGACTTGCATGGGAACATCGATGACCAGGGGTATGTAAACTTGTTACTATAGGGGCGCCTTATATGTCGCATCCTGCTGACATCCGTACAGACCTTGTCTATTGTTCCAATCGTCGAACCTCAACTCACCGGATTGGGTCAGAGCCAGTGAAGTAGCAGCCATCATCTCACAAAACCGAATTGGGCTCGTTGTCATAAACGCGTGCAAATCTGCACAGCATTCAGGCGATGAGATGCAGAATAGCCTTGCTGCGTCCCTTGTCCAATCCGGTGTAAGCCACGTTGTTGGCATGTCATACGAAATTTCAGACCAGGCTGTCAAGGTATTCCACAGAGCATTCTACGAAGCTTTACTTGACGGTGGAAAAGATGTCGCATCGGCAGTATCCTTTGCTAGAAGCGCTCTTCAACATGACAATTCTCGCGAATCTGCAATGTTTGGCTCTAAAGTCTTCATAAATGATTACATTGTTCCCGTTGTGTATCATGGTGATGGACAGCACCCTTTACGCTCGCTGCCGTCGTCAACTTCGCAACATATCAATATACAGGACTATATAGGCCGTCTACAGACCGAAACGCTAGCAGCCAAGGCTGAAAGTTTGTACGTCGGACGAAACGCCAAAGCCTTTGATATAGAGAATAAGTTGCTTCAAAATGGTGTTGCATTGGTTGAAGGTCCGTTTGGGATAGGCAAGCGCCGTCTCATGGATAATTTGGCGTCTTGGTTCCAGAAAAGCGGGCTTGTTCGCGCAACCTACAAACTGGATTTCTCAGAAGGCGATATGCTGCAAAATCGCTGTCTAGAACTCTGCCTGCAACAGTACGTCTCATACGTTCCACCCGGTGCAATAACCGAACATGATCCATCAAACTCTGATCCGAAATCGATGATGGACCTGTTTAACCGCCAACCTTCTATTCTCCTCATCTTCAATATCAATAGCCCATCACCATGGGTGAAGACTCTTGTTGAGGAGTTCGCCTCAGCAGGCAGAAAAGAAGGTATCCCTGCTAGCTTCCTCCTTATATCATCAACAGCGAGCCTTGAATGGCTGGCAGATGGGCTCATTGAACCAATATGCAAGCTTGGCGCGATCGACCGAGCAAGCGCCATGCAATTGCTAAGGGCTCATATCAATGCTCCATTAACTTCTGGCTTGAGTATTGGTCCATCTCTCCCCGCTCTCGAAACAGAGGGCGTTTCCCCCGCATTGTGGTACTATTTCCAGCTTCTTGCACTGCTGGGCTACAATCCCCTAGCTATTGAGCTTGCATCGGGACTTCTAGTCACGACAAGCGCAGATGAACTGTTGTGGCAATTTCAGATTGATAAGATCACTCTTGATTGGGTTGGAAATAAAAGGTTGCGGCGTTTGGCTTCCAATTGGACTCATCTGATTTCTCGCTGGGGGACGTTGATGCTCGCTCTCATTCCATGTCAACTGTCCATATCAGGTCCTCTTTTTACAGCGCTTTTCTCTTCCATAAACCAGGATCCTTCAAGAACCATGTCGACGTTTGTCGAATCACTCGTTGCCGCTGAGGCCGTTTCCATGGTTGGAAGGAAAGGCGGATACGACTCTTTTCAACTTTTAAATCTACACCCACTCTTATGTCAATACATCCGTCATCGACAGTGGGATAAAACACATCTGCGTAAGATCTGGCTCAATGTGGCCGCATTTTACCACAACGAAAGCCTGAAGTGGATCTCCACTGGCCTTTACTCATCAAAGGTAATTAACGAATGTAGGAGAGAATGGCAAAACTTGATGGCAACGCTACGATATCTGGTGTGTACTGACATTGGCGGCAACACTCCAGAATCTAGCTTGTTCGATCTACCTTGGCTTGTGTGTTCTTTCATGGCCCTCAACGCGACCACATCGAGAATTGAGAAAGACGTATTCCTTGGCTTGACCGTTTCGGCATTGCAAGAGCTTTCTCTGGACTTTCAAATAACAGAGAGTTACCCCTGGCAATTGATCTTTGAGGCCGGTGTCAAGAAAAACGCCCAAATTATTCCCGAACAGAAGATCATGCGCATCTGCCTAACCTGTCTTCATCTGGTCCAGTCATTCTATGACGCATCAGAAGTTACGGCTCAGGACTACAATCGTCTCCTTCTTATGATGCTTCGCACTCTGGACATGAGCTCGTTTGATCATGACGTTTCCAAGTTTCTGAAAACCGTACTTTGTTTCTCCATGCTCATCTCGGACGAGCTAGACGTTGAGGATGGGATCGCCGACTTTGGCAACAAGACTCATCAGTACATGGAGAGCGAAGGGTTAGAGACAAGTTTTACAACTTTCTCTAAGACATGGAATCAAACGCACTTGTATCGCTCTCTCGGCTATCATAGTAATCTGAAAAAGACGCGGGAAACAATACAGTCAATCGCGCGTCATCTTCCAAAACCAGAGGTTCAAACCCAATTGGAGTCTCTGGAAGATCTTGAATGCGCTTTCGAAGCTATCAATGGAGATATAGGTGCCCTCAATGAAGCCGTCAAGACCCTTGAGGAACGTTTACTGTCTACCACTACAAGGAATGACACGCGACGACAGCTCGATTTATATGAGAAATTGGTGGAGGTGAGAGGACATATTGCATTACATATGTTTGATCTGTAACGCTGACAGATATCATCTAGCTCTACACAAAACGCAACGATTGGAGGGCTGTCATCTTTGTCTTGGACAAGATCGACGAGCTATCTCAGGACATGGCTCAGTTCCCAGGCGTGCGAAGTGATGAGATCTCCTTTCTTAAACGACAAAGATGGATGCTCGCAAGGCGTGCAGTATGCTTGAAGCGTTTAGGTTCGATCGAAAAATCTAAAGATGCTGTCAAACAGCTACGGGAAATTGTCGATCGTCGCGAACGACTGTGGACTAAAACTGATCGAAACAAGGAGGAACAACGTAATTTGATGGCGGCCTTTCATAGTCGGTTAGCTGATCGCCACGACGGAAACGGGATTTCTCGTGAACTGAATATTGGGGATCATGCCTTCATGTTGCAGCGGTATTACAACGATGACGATCCGGCACTAGTGGATGATTCTCCCGTCATGGAGCATATCAGCTCAAATCAGAACACGGAAGACATATCGTCCACAGAAGTCCCCGTCAACACTTCACTCTCCACCGAAATCATCGAATCCTGGTCCAATGACCTGCTTGGATCCCAAACTACTAGATTTAATCAACAGCAAGCAGGAGACATCCAATCCGCTCATTCTCGTCTTGCTTCACTGCAATCTGACGATGATATTCCAGCAGCCGCCTCACCTTCTGCTCAAGATGCGCATGAACTTGACGCCCACTCAGACTCTATCCAACCCGATCGAAGCGATGCAGAACTCCAACAATATCCTGACGATTACGATTACGAAAACAAAGATGACGATGCTGACAATCTCTATTTTGTCCTCAATCCTTGGATGATACAGCCCTGTAAGGCTCTTCGGCAGTTTACTCTTGGGCCCGGAGGTGGCAGAGAGGTGCAGAGATACAAGGACTTTCAGATGCCGCCTGGACATGTGGGCGGATACTTTCTGATTGAGGGTAAAAGGCTAGTTGCTGAACATTACCTGAGGTTGCTCGGGGTAAAGCCCGAAGTGTCGTGAGAAGCCAACGGATCGCGGGTGTTGTAGAGTATAAGGAACATGACCTACGGAAACAACAGGAACAGTGTTTTTGTAAGCTATTAACGACAACATGCAGTATCCGTTTACGAGCAGCTAACAAATGTTTGTTTTAGTTTTCTAATAAACACCATTATGCCTCTAGTGAAGTTCCTCTTTGGTGTCAATCGCTTCACACACGCTTTATTTCTGTGAGGGTGCCGGGTAGCCATACCAAAGTCTGTTTCAGCTCATTTCTTCAGCTGGTTGTTTCAGCTCGAAGCCCATATTCCACTCAAGCCACCAATTTTAGAGCGACATTCCTATGCAAACATGATGGGCGCTTTTAAGCTGAGATGGCTTCTGCAAGCCACAATAAGCCTTTGCATTCCTCAGCAACTCGCAATCTCTGAGGGCCACTTTATGTTATCAATCTCCAAGTCACTCTCACGACGGCTCGCTATGGCATTCTTCGACTTAGTTGGTGGCATAGCTGATCTCACAATCACAACTGTTGGGAGCACTTTTGTAGCCGTGGGTAGTGCGGCGACCGTTGACGCGGTCTTACGAGTGATACAAAACTCCCTCAAGGCGTTGGCGTAAAGTCTGGGCGGTGCGGCCCTCATCTTCAGAGGTATCTTCACAAATGGCCAAAATAGAGCCTCTCTAGGCCTTATCCTAGACAATTCTGTCGCATTACTCTCGTTGGTATACGACCTGATGAGGCCAGCAATGTCATACCAGGACAAGTGGTTGGCAATGGTGCAGGAAGCACATGCGCCACAGGGTTCCCTCTAGATCGACAAAATTGAGCACAAAATTCAAGTACATCTTTCTACGTTAAGGACGCTTCTTATCGTGATTGATCTTCAATGTATTGCCTTGTAATAAACGAACTATATCCCATTTCTTTTATAGCTGATACTCCTCTTTAATTATATCTGCAGCCTTTTCTGCAATAGCATATACCGCACTCGCAATATTACCCCGAAGAAGAATAGGCATAATGCTCGCATCAACAACTCTCAGCTTGTCTACTCCATACACTTTCAGCTGCGGGTTAACCACTCCTCCCCTTTCACGAGGCAGCATAGCGCATGTGCCAACGGGATGCCACGAGGGAATGGTTGCTTCTCTTACAAGTTTCTCAGCAATTTCTCGGTCAATCCTGGTGCGTATGTTGAAGCTCTCTTGGATCTTTTTTCCGCTTCCAACTTCTCGATCGCGGATGTAGTCCGCAAGAGGTTTTGTTTCAAACACCCTTTGCATGAAAAGCACACCTTGGACCATAAGCTCGAAATCTACCGGGTGATCAAGATAGTTGGGATCAATAGATGGCGAAATCTGGGGGTCGGATGAAGTGATATGTACCGAGCCTCGTGAGAAAGGGTGAGTCAACACGGCGGCCGAACCAAGATAATTCCCTGGATTAGTGTGTGTGAATAGCCGCGAGAGATTCTCCCCGCCTTCGTATGGATCAAAGCCCGCAGGAGCAAAATTGAACTGCAAGTCGGCCTGGGTATCGCTCGCGAGAAGCTTTCGCAGGAATGGAGAATGCTCATCGTCGCGGTTCAAGCCAATCTTCTGCATAAAGTCGGGCGACTGTCCAACATGATGGGCAATGCTTTGTGATGATAAGAATGCCGTGCCATTTATCCCCGAGGACAGAGGGCCACCGCGCCCAGCTATCCATTCGTTCATTGCCCACTCCAAAACTTCCGGTTGTCGGAATGATTCAGCGCCCATTACACCGTCTTGGGCCTCCATGTTTAATGGTACCATTGGATGATCCTAGCAGCCGTCAATTAGCTTTTCCCCAGTAATCTTTGCTTGTCCGGACTCGTGTTTATGAAGAAAAGGGTACTCAATGCTATTCGTTGCTTTGGGCGACCGACTTACTTGTAAGTTTTCTCCTACTGCTGGATTTTCAACTACGACATCTATACCAAGCGCCTGAAGCAGACTGGCAGATCCAATGCCAGATAACTCCAGTAGTTTAGGGCTCATATATGTGCCACCAGCCAGAATGGTTTCTTTGGTAGCGCGAACAACGTGCTCTACCTTGTCGACAATAAAAGACACCCCTGTCACTGTTGCTAATCCTCCAGACTTTTCTGATGGGTCAAGGAGTATCCTGGTAACATATGCGCTCGTCAGTACAGTAAGATTCGGTCGTCCAGCAATTGAAGCATAGTAGGCGGACGCTGCGTAACTCCTCTTTCCTGTAGAATCAGTATATTTTAGCAATGGCCAGCCTCCGAGACTGCCCGGCAATCTAGGATCCGTCTTCGAGGGAATACCAAGAGCTTGCAAGGTTGGCTGCCACGTAGCATCAGACGCTCCCGTACCAATAGGCATGGTCAGCTGGACCGGGCCATCAGAGCCATACAAGCCACGATCGAAACTCCCAGTGCCATATAATGCTGTCTGCTCTGCTGTAGGCGGATTAAATGACTCTGATTTGCGGTAATATGGAAGAATAGATTCCCAGTTCCAGCCTGGGTTCCCCAGCTCCTCCCAATGCTGGAATTCACTTGCCGACGCATGCGTAGCCATCAGAAAATTGATGGCGGAGCTACCTCCGAGGACTTTGCCGCGCGGTTGCGCAATTATGCGGTTATTGAGCGCGGGCTGTGGAGTAGATTTGAAACACCAATCATACTCTGGGCTGTATTTATTGTCAATATTGCGTAAGTATTATTCTTAGAGAGAGAGAGAATATGAAAGGAATATACCGCATTGGAAAAGAGGTGATTAGATGAGAAGTAAAGACAACGTTGTATAACACTTACTCTTCGTACAATTGGGTAAACAGAGCTGGTATGTTTATTTTAGGGTCCTTCCCAAGACGATTAACGATTTATAAGGCTACCAAACAGATAACGAGTAATCCTTACATCTAGTTTGGAAGTGCCTGCCTCAAGCACCAACACATAGATGTCAGGTTTCTCGGTCAGACGTGACGCCAAAGCGAGACCAGCAGTCCCGCCGCCAATGATGACGAAATCATACGATTTGGACTTGAGATCCTCAACGGACATATTGGAGTGTATCAGAGATTAAAGTATGCTTCTTATGGAGAAAGTTGGTTCTAGGATAGAACGACAGCAGTCTAGAACTGGCGGCTTGTGGGTATATATCTATACACCTTCACAAGATAAGTAACAAGTCTTCTGAGATTCTGTTAGCAAATCACTATGCAAATTTGCGTCTATGAACGCCCAATTTATATTGGCACTACGACATACCTTATATCCTTTTGCGATGGCTCTGCAGGCTGATATCGAGACTAGTGCAACCATTCGCCCGACTGACAAATAACATTGCATGAGATACCGCATAAATAAGACATACAAAAACGTCATGGAGTAAGACTATTGGTAGTTTTAAGGCTTGATAGAGGTTCGCCTACGTGATATTGGCTGCACTAATTGATGAATGGCAACATAAACGCTCTCTGTTTACATACGATTATTAATCTAAGCCTCAAAGGACTAAAAGGCTTAACAAACAATGAATATAGTTACGCATAGAAATATAAGCACTAGCACTAATCAGAATGGCACACTCTTTTCTCGCATGTTTGAACTCTTTTCTACTTAGTCAAGCCGGCCGAGCCATTGTAGCTAATTGTACGCCGCGAATGGCTGAACTTTGAATCCAAATTTAGGAATTCTTTACCAACTCGGAAAAAGAACCTCGGCTAGTACGGAGTAGAGTGAGGTCAATCGAACTTGAGCTGGCTCTGCTGACTCAATAGTGTGAGGCAGTATTTAAAGTCTCAAATTAAGTTAAGCTTTAGAATCTGAAAAGGTAATATAATATTCTAGAGTTGGCTTATAGTAATCGCTTATGACTAAACGTCAGGCTACTTATCCTCTGATCATGAAGGGCTTTCAAGTAGTCACGAAATGATATCTTGCTTGCTTTTGAGCTCGGAGTCTCGATTGCATAATAGGACACTGGATTTTGCGCAGAGTCGGAGGTTTTGAGGTCACATCTCGGCGGTATGAGCTAACTTCTCGGAGCCTATGAGCTAACATCTCGAAAGTTGCGAGCTAAGATTGTGGAAATTGCAAGCTATAGACGCAAGCGGGTATAAAAAGCCAGATAACCCATTTTAAAAATCCAGCTATAAATAAAAAAACAAATCAAGAAAATAGCTGGCATTAAGACAGTACTTTACAGCAGCCATTTAGCTAGCTTAGAAATTGAATCGCAAAAAGATTACCCGTCCAGACTTGAGTCCCAAGACAAGCGTGTTACCGTGTATAGCTACACTTGTAGTCCTATAATCTTTAGGAAGCCAGAGTAGATACTTTCCATCCTTGATTATCCACTCTTCAGTAATCGACAAAGCATTGTCTGGGGGCTTATATGGTGTGCGTATATCGGAATCGGGGGAAATCCTTATACATTCACCACTCGTATTATAAAGTCCACCACTTGTATTAAGAAATTGGCCATCAGGCGAGAACTGAATTGCAAAAGTCCAATCGCTAGAGCCCTTGAGCGTCTGACGGATCACTCCTGTTGCAACATCCCATAGCCGTATTATCCGGTCATTTGACGCTGTTGCTAGCGTCTTGCTGTCTGGTGAAAATGCAATTGCAAAAACCCAACTGCTATAGGAGTTGAGTGTTTGCTGAAGCACTCCTGTTGCGGTATCCCATAGCCGTATTGTTCGATCGCGCGATGCTGATGCTAGCATCTTGCTGTCTAATGAGAATGCAATTGCAAACACCCCCTTGCTATGGTCTTTGAACGTCTGCTTGAGTGCTCCTGCAGCATCCCATAGCCGTACTGTCCGGTCACTCGATGCTGATGCTAGCATCTTGCCGTCTGGCGAGAATGCAATTGCTTTAACCCCCTGACTATGGCCCTCGATTGTCTGCTGGAGACCTCCTGTTGCAGCGTCCCATAGTCGTATTCTCCGATCATCTGATGCTGATGCTAGAGTCTTGCTGTCTGGCGAAAATATAACTGCATTAACCCAATCGCTATGGCCATTAAGTCTCTGCTGGAGCGGTCTTGTTATGGCATCCCATAACTGTACTGTCCCATCATTTGACGCCGATGCTAGAGTCTTGCCGTCTGGCGAGAATTCAATTGCATTAACCAAGTTGCATTGAAGCGTCTGCTGGAGTACTCCTGTTGCAGTATTCCATAGCTGTATTGTCTTGTTATATGATGACGATGCTAGAGTCTTGCCGTCTGGTGAGAATGCAATTGCTTTAACCCAATTGCCAGAGCATTGGAGCGTCTGCTGAAGTACCCCTGTTGCAGTATTCCATAGCTGTATTGTCGGGTTATATGATGACGATGCTAGGGTCTTGCCGTCTAGTGAGAATGCAGTTGCACTGACCCAATTGCCAGAGCATTGAAGCGTCTGTTGGAGTATTCCTGTTGCAGCATTCCACATCTGTATTGTCTGGTTATATGATGCTGATACTAGCGTTTTGCCATCTGGCAAGAATTTAATCATGCTAATATCATTGCTATTACCCTTAATTGTGTGCTGGAGCAATCCTGTTGTAGTATCCCATAGCTGTATTGTCCTTTTTTCCAATACTGATGCCAACGTCTTGCTGTCTGGTGAGAATGCAATTGCTTCAGCCCCATTGCATCGAAGCGTCTGCTGAGGCGTTCCTGTTGCAGCATCCCATAGCTGTATTGTTTTGTAATTTGATATGAATGCCAAGATTTTACTATCTGGTGAGAATGCAATTGCATGAACCCAATAGTACTTCAACGTCTGCAGCAGCACTCCTGTTGCAGCATCCCATAGCCGTACTGTTTGGTCATTTGAGGCTGATGCTAGCGTTTTGCCATCTGGTGAGAATGTAATTGCTGTAACCGACTCGCTATGGGCTTCAAGTGTCTGTAAATGGACATCGTGATCTTTCATGCCATCAGCATCTTTAATAAATAATAGCCTCTCCTCCCATTGTCTTTTTTTCACCTCACTTAAACTTGGGCTAAACACAAGCGCCGAGCCATATGCTTGTAAGGGTGCCCGGTCTATAATCGACCCATAGCTAAGTATAAACTTCTCCGCGTCTTTTAAGAATCTAGCAAGGAAAGGATTTATACTGATTTGTAACTGGTAGCACTTAGTATTTATTTTTAATTGTAAACTCGGAGCACATAGCACATACTCTCTGTAGAATTTTCCTTATCGAACGTACGCTGTCTGAAAGCTTTCCAAGGAGAGACAGACTCTCCAGCCAGTGTAGGAGATGGTCCTTGAAAAATAACCATACTGCCTCATCATCTATTTGTTCATTCTCAGGCTTGGAGGCGTCGCAGAGATGGTCGGCCCAGAAAAGGCAGGAGTATCTCATTGGAGCCAACGGGTCTGGATTAGGTGGTTGTGCATCCTTTGGTCTGAAACCGAAGTCTGGAAGGCCATAGATATTTTTCTGTAGTTTTGACATGGCTGCGATTGACCGCTTATAGATGTCTGTATGCCCTTGTGCAACCCCCCCTGGCTGAAGCTTTGAGTAGTAATTCTTGTTTAGATAGTCTTTAGCTGACTGGTGAATCAGATAGACTGTTTCTTTATTAATGGTTAAGAATGAACCACATTCGTTGATGATTGTCCGTACATCGACTTTAGTTGGCAAACCAGCGAGCACGGAAAGCTCGGAAAGAGAGAGTGGGCGATAGGCTAGAGAAGAAGCTGCCAAGATATTCTTGTGATATCGCTTACCACCAAACTTTTCAATTCTGACCATCATATGATCATACAACTCCGATAAGCCAGCGGGTATCCCATCTATTATCTCGACAGCATCCCACCCATGCACTTCGTCTAGCTGTTTAAACACAAGGGCTACCCATAAGAAAATATTCGCAGCTCGCCGACGAACCTCGCTTGAAATGTGTGCTAAAATATCTTCGGAGTAACCCTTTCTGTGTCCAAGGGCGGAAAGCTTGTGATCGATATATGCGTGGACAGGATCCTCTAGACTTTGAGCATCGAGCTCGACTAGAGCTCCTGCAGTATTTGAATTATAAAGCTCGACCTCCGGGCGGCTAGCAACTAGCCATTTGACCTTGTCGGAAATTAAAATAGATGTTGAAATGAACTGGATAAGGAGATTTAAATCTTTGCTACATTCATCAAGAGCATCAACAATCAGGTATGCGCGCGATAGGCGAGAGTCTGTAAGCATACTATTAAATACATCTGATAGAGCGAAATATGCGTTTGAGTTGGTGAAAAGCGAATGACCCGAGTATTTGTATTTCGCGTGTAAATGAGAGATCAGATACGGTTGCTGGACAAGCAGCATCCAAATCAGCGACCTCAACACAGCCGTTGCGCTATTCCGGGCGCTGTCTGTCCCCTGGCAGAAGAAATGCGAGACATTAGGTGCGAGCGTAGCGGAGTGGTTTGTGAGTTCGCGGATTATACCGATTAAGAGCATGGTCTTTCCTGTACCAGCAGGACCCTTGATCCACAGCAGTCGACACGGAAAGCCAGGGTCGTCATTCATCCAGTTGGTGAATGCTGCAAACTGCGCTGTGCTGAGAATCCACCTGAACGCTTCGTCAAGCAATTTATCCTTGTTATTTTCAATCCCCTCCATGTCATACATGGGGTCCGTAACGAAGAGATCTCGGAGGCATTCTGTATATTTGTCATCGATTCGCGCCTCTGTTTGCTGAGTGATAAATTTCTGCAGATCGAGATGAATGTCGCCAAGTTGCGTCTCTAGTTCTCGTCCAGAGTTGACAAGGAGGCGCAACGAGCTCTTCTCGTATTCCCTGCAGTACTGGGCCGACATTTGCTCAACAGTGGCTTCAGCTTTCTTGACACTCTCAAGGATACTATCCCAATCATCCAAGTTTGCCAGGCCGCGGAGAAAAACGGTATTTTGGTTCTGATAGTAGGAGCGGGCACTGGCCATCTGATACAGGATAAGAGTCCTGTAAAGCGCAATAATCTCTTTCTCTAGTGCATCCATGACTGCTGCGAAAGACTCATTTCCAATCGTAATGTTTTCTTTATTAAGGAGATGTTCAGTTAGGGCGCAGTACCAACTCATTCGCGAAGTGACATACGCGATGCCCGCAAGATTAGCCTTTGATGCTTTTACTGGATTTAAGAGGATCTGGGCGGAAATTAGTTGATATAAGCAATTGCGAAACTTGACTGCATGTGCTCACCTGTAACCCCATACAAACACCAGCCCACGGAAGCGCAGCTTGTGGCATATTCTGCATCGCCCCATCAATCATCCCCATAGCCGAAGTGATAAACTGAGCGACGCTGCCCACCGTTGATAAAATCTTTGATACCATGGCGACCTTCTCCTGGCCTTGATCTACTAGTCTCTTCATGTACTCTTGCCGCTTGATTGGGTCTTTCGGATCAGCTAAGATATCATCTTCAGAAGCGGATACACTCAAAGCTCTCTCAGTTTGTAGAATTTTTGCGAGAGTCTTTGCATAGGATTTAGCAAGCTCGGCGGTGTCTTTATCCCCCTCAAGGCTGTCGTAAGCGGCATTCCAGAGTCTCTGGGATATGGATAGCTCTGGGGTCTGTTGCTCGGTGAATTCTGTTGCCAATTGGCGTTCTGTTGACTCTAGGTCTGCCTCAGCGAGAGATTCGGTGCCGTGCAGGATGATAGACGGAGCATCTGTTTCTTGGGCACGGCCAAGAGGTGCCGCGGGCGCAATGAAATGTGACTCGGTGCTCGATAGAGCGGTCGTGGCCTTATTAACCGGCAGCCCTGTAGGGGGAAAACGTTGCTCCGTTGCATTGGATGAAGCTGCCGTACCATCTATAATACGCCTCTTGACTTAGCTGGCTGGATGTTTGATAGAGTGACGAAGCTGTATCGCTGTCGGTTAAACCGTACCTGTAGACAACGCCTTAGTCAGAGATGACAAGGTCAATACGCGACTGAGTCGAAAAAACCTTTGTACTTTCTCTCGGCGTTTTCCCATGACTTCTATGGAAGCTGTATGTCTAGTGTAGATGGGATCGCAATGGCGGGGATGATGAAGTAGAGTTGTAGCTAGACACGGATTTTGCGAACAGGAAGCAGAGGCTTAGGCTGCAGCTGCAGCTCTCTCGCTAGCCCGTAGGCTGACTTATAGGCAAACCAGGAGATCGCGACCAGCGAAACTGACCTGGGGGGAAAAAGAGTGTTGCCGTTCGGGCGGTGTATTTTTGCCTTTCGGGCGGTATATTTTTGCCATTCAGGCGGTATTCTAAATGACAGCATCAAGTCATGGCAGGCAAAACAGTATACCGTCAGTTGGACGGTGAAATTTGAAGCTGTCGCGATTAATCTAGGCGACCTCGGTCAATGCAGGCAATCTTGATCAAACCAAATAAAGCATTGGTTCAAAGTTACAATAAACACCATTTATAGATACCTGTAAATTCTGTCCATCCCAGCGCATCTCACTGTTTTTTAGTGGGCCGGCCTGGGCGCTGCTGAACTTGGCCAAAATAGGCTAGGTCAGATGAGAATACCGCCCGAATGGCAAAACTCCAAAAAAAAGAAAACGACGGCTTTCTGAACGCCGTCGTGCTCAGCATGAGTGCACCCAATGGTGAAGCCCAAGAGGAATCCATCAAAATCGATGGTCGGAATTGACAAATGGAAAGGACAGTTTTCTTTTTGTTCTGGCAGTGGGCGAAGACAAAGGAGAGGAGGGAAGAAAGAAAAAAAAAAAGGATGCCCAGCGGCAAAAAGATGGACACGAGGGGAATTGAACCCCTGACCTTTCACATGCGAAGCGAAAATCATACCCCTAGACCACGCGCCCAAGTAGTTACAGAATGCTGTGCAATAATTACCTATACGCTCATACTCGGACAACACCATGGATGAATTGTTCACATCGTTGACCCATATGCATCAGAGGGTATCCTAATCGCCATCATGAATCTCGGATCGTGTGTACATACTAAATACAGCTGGATGCATGCAGGCTTAGCCAATAACAAGTTCTTTTTCACGGCAATCTCAACAAGACCTCTTTCAACTTGCCATAATTCGGCGTTCCTAGACCAGTCACCGGATCCCATCCCTCCACAGCACTGAAGCCTGTAGTGTTGCAGCCTGGGTTGCTGCCGCCGATGACATCGTTAAACACCTCCGGGTGCTGATACAGCACGGGATTGATGAATCCAACAGGCCTCTTGCCAGCATTCAGGCGAAACGAATTAATGCGTGTTATCATGCCCGCAATCAAGGGCGTGGCAACAGAAGTCCCATCAGCTAGGAAGGTCCCGTCGTCAACCCAAGTCATGAAATCCACCCCTGCGGCAGAAACATCAGGATAGCCGCGGCCACCACGGTTGTACAGACCCTTTGTGTGAGTTGCATTGAGCGTGATGTTATAATACTCATAGGGCGGCGGGTGTTTGTGGAAATACGAGTGGACAGTGTCGGCTTGGTATGACGGTGTTCCAAAGATGTTGGAGAAGCCGCCTCCGCTGAAGCTCGCTCCCTGCTCTACCGTTTTCTTCCCATCGATACTGTAAGCTGTGACATTTGTTGCGCCAACAGCAGTCACAAATGGACAGTCTACAGGTGATACGGTGCCAAAAGAGCCCCCAGGACAACTACCACCGATACCACCTACGCCTCCATCTCCCGAGGAGACAACAACGGTGACGCCCTGCAGGCCCAGCTTCATCCACTCGTTGCACTGACGTCGCTGGTAATTCATCGGTAAGCTCGCTCCATCCTCATCGTAAGAGATGGATATGACATTGGTTGGAGTATAAGCGCCGCATTGTTCGGGCTGATTGTAGCCGTCGGGGTTTTTGTCCGGATACGTTGGGTCAACGCCTTTGAGATCGCCCGTCTCCCCATACGCAGAGTAAGTACAGTACGATTTATCAAGAGCGTCAAGAAAGGTGTTGAAGAGGCCGCTAATCCCATCTCCGCCAGCTTCATAAAAGAAATCATCGACTAGGTAATTGACTTCCTCGTCTGGGTACACAAGTGGATATGATGCCTGGAAATCGAGGTCGGCTTCATAGGCGGCATCGTACGGCAATGGAGAGGGCGTCGGAGCTCCATCAATGCCGACGAACTTTGGCTGTGTGCCCTGTGGGATTTCAGGTGCAAAGAGCTTGAAGAAGGTGTTGAGGCCTTCTGGGCTGTAACGCTCCCCTTGTGTTGAGTAGATACCAATCGAGTTCTTCGGGTGGCCTTTATGCGTTTCGGTGTCTGTCACCTGGTAGATGGAGCGCACGCACTGTGGAGTGACCACAAAAGAACAGTTCAAGAGAGTGTTTGCGTCTTCCTGCACAAGGACTGGAGTAGGCGTCAGGCTCGATAGCGATCGGCCATGGCTGCGAACGGCACCGTCAACCCGCTTCCTGATTTCAAGCATTGCGACACCGGGTGTTATAAAGTCGATATGATCTCGAACACGCATTGGCACATGATATTCTTCACAACCGAGCGCTGCTCTGCCGGTCAATTTGTTCTGATACTCGTGATAGTCTGTGTGAAGGAGATCTTGAAGTTCTGCAATGGTGGCATTGAGCTCCAACCATTGTCGGCTTCGAGATAAATTGATAGCTCTGTTGTTTAGAGCAGATTGAAGCCATGCAGTAACAGCATCGATACTTTCTTTTGACGGGGCAAACATGTCGCCCACCTCAGACGCTGAAAGGTGCTTGCCATAGTGTTCAGAATTGGGATGTGATATGTTCATCAACAGAGCTTCGCCTTTGTCTAGATTGCTTTGGGTCAAGCCAATTCGAACTGGAACGCTGATGGCGTCTTCAATGCGACTTTTCTTTGTCCAGTGAGTGCTGAAGTGCTCATCTTGCAGCTCATGCTGTATGTGGTCTGATGGTACTATACGACCGGCAGCCACGTTGAGTAGAGCTGCCGTAATGGCAGTAGCAACGAAGCCTTTCATTATGAATGAGATGACAACTGCTTTACAGTCGAACTACTAAAACTCAATTCCGGAAGATCCAAGAGTTCAGATTTATGGTTTATATCAGACCATCAAGTTGATGCCCCCCACCTACGTACCACCCAACAGATAAGCAGAAATACGCAACTCTGGGACTTCTTTCACCTTCTAAATGCGGATGCAAACTAATTCTTTACGACATTTCAATATGGACTTTATTTTAGCAATGGCTTATACTGAGTTGCTCGGCTTACCTTTGAAGAAGTCTCTCGGGAAAACAAACAGTCAGATGTTGTTACTTGAGACGTATGGAATAAAGCATTGTAGACTAGAAGTTTTGGCAAGGGAACTTCGGTAAAGGCTGTTTAGATATGCAAATAAGTATTAAGAGTTTGAAGTCAAGCGATTACCTGGAACAAGCATCCGATGTTTACAACTAAACATGTAATCGAGTTACGAATAGATATACGCAGCAAGATTAATGATCAATACAGAAATCGTTGCGGATTGGGCGTTTTCAAATAGCCTAAGAGCGTTTCAGATATATGAATACGAAGTACCTATGCAGCTTATACCCCACGTAGCAACATCTACCTGTCTAAATATTTCGAACAAGACAAACTAAAACAAAGCGCTGTCACTGCGGCTGCTATCAAATAGAACTCCTCCGACTATTTAGCCGCGGACGACGACTTTGCAATAAATCCACTGCTTATGCCATCGAATACGTTGTTGGTTGTGACCCCAACAGAGGGGGTGGCACTGCATGTCCGGAGTACAGTCAAAATGCAGTGCGGGGGCAGTTCTTGCTTCTGTAGGGTTTAACAAGACTAGGTTGTGATGGCCAAGCATTGATAACAACGGTCCCCTTTCCCCGTTCATTCCGGCTCTTGGTATTAGAGTAGAAAAGACATCGGCAAGTCTTGTGCTTCTTAAGAGTTACCGGGCGGAGTAAATGCAGCAGGCAGAAAGTGAAGCCTTGAAGCATCCCTTTATGTATCGAAAGATTTATCCATTTTTCGGGAAGCTCTCAAGTCCTCCTTGAAAGTGTTCATATAAAGAACTCGTTGTAGATATATTGAAATGACAGTACAAGTCGTCTTGCTATTCTGTGGTAGTGTTGTGCCATCATAATTCCACTAATAAGAAGTCGTGTCATGCAGCGGGAAAGCTCCAAGCAATCAGTACGCTGCCACATCCGCATCACTCAACTAGGAAGACAATGTCTAATTATGAAAGACATTGATGATTCTTCTTGAAGATGCGAATGGTATGTATGGCCAGCCTCTCCACGAATGCCCCATTGAGTCCATCTTGCTTATTGCCGCTTGGCCTCACCGAGAAGCCTTTGCTGAGTGATCTTATGATTTGTCGTGATAGTCATCTCAATTTGTCGGTTGGGTTATCTGGGTCTGACATAAACTAGATCGTAATATTGCATTGTAAGCATGATATCTGCTCTGTTTATGATATGAAGGCCATTTTGCTGTGTCCAGCTCGGCGAGACAGTTCTCCTCTCATTCTGACAATTCATTATCACCCTCTGCTTTCTCATCATCTTTGTCTGTGCTAGCTTCAGTTCATGTCGGTTTCTTCGGCCAGCCTTTTCTTGGCTTTATATCCAAGGTTTGGTCGTTTTTCCACCATTCGAAAGTACCACGCGCTAAAAGATTGCATCCATTAATAACCTATTGCAAGTTCATCACATATCTGTGAGACCTCGCTCTTCGCCGTATCCGGGAAAACGCCATCAAGCTTCCACCCCATCCGCGCCAAAGCAGTGTGCATCCCTTTACTAGAGATGGATTCGAAAAAGAGAGTGCGGAAATCCACATCCGCGACGGTTTGCCAGCGTAACATGAATGAAGCAGCCTGTGAATTCTGACAAGAAAAGGAACGAATGTACGACTGCCTGTCCTTCAAGATCAACCGGCTCGGAGCAAAGCTAGCTGACTGGGTCGGCCAAAGAAAGCGCGGAAAGCCAGCAGCTTTTGCAATCGGAACCAACGCTGCAAATCCCCAGTCGATAACGCTATTATATAGTCAGTGGTGGCAACAAAGACATGATGAAAAAATGTTTTGTATGTACCAACGGATATTATACTTCTCATCGACAATAATGTTCCCAGGCTTGATATCGCCGTGATCCATGGCGAAAACCGTGCTATTTCCATCTCCATCAAGTACCTGATCAAGCAGAGCTTGCTGGTTGAGACAGTCCTTTGGAGTGAGTCCTGGAATGCTTCCCTGCTGGACACGTCTGAGCCTGTTGTCCATACGTCGTCCGAAGAAAGCCGTTGCAGTGGTTGAGCCTGGCATTACAATCAGAACCATTACTCGTCACTGGGCAACAAAGACATCGTACCATTTTGGAGGGTGCACTGTATCAAAGACTGCTGTATTGAGGCTATTTGCCCAAGCAAATAATCTCGAATGGGACGTGGTGGGAAGCATTCGTCCCAGTTCAATGGATCCCCCTCGGCCCAAGTCAAAACGATGAAAGGGTGTTTGATGGGGTTGTCGAAAGTCAGGCTCGTCCCGAGACATCTGGGTGCCCAAAGGTAGCCCTTCGCCTCGAGTGTTTTCAGAATGTTCACCTCGGTCTGGAGTGTGGCTATCGTGTTGTCATGGCTGTTGTTATCATCGGGATGCGGCACGCGAACAGCCACGCTTGCCTCATTCCCAAAGCTGAGTTTGAAGACGCGACATTCTCCTCCGCAGAATTCTCCGGCCAAGAACGGGCAGTGTCCGACGATTCCGATCTGGGATACAGCAGCGAGAATGTTTTTTGGCTCGAGGCTTGCGTTTTCATCTGAGGCCATCCTGAGGCGGGGCAATCAATGAGTAAACAATGACGGACAACGCAGCGCAATGGCGGGAGGTTGTGGCCAGGCCCACTACCGATCAATCCACACCCAAAGCCTACAACTACACATGGCCCTTTCAAATGACGAATACAAAGAAAAACAGCTTGCGAGAGTTACAAGAACATATCAGATGAGGCAATGATTGAAGACAATGTGGGATATATTTAGTATGAATCCATCAAATTGAGCAGTAAGAATCCAGAACAAAGTATCGTGCCAATTGAATCTCACTCCATATACAAACACATCTGACTCCCCCATGCCACAAGAGATACAAAGCACCATGATAAGATGTGATATGAGGCATCAATAGACCAGCAAAGAGAAACCCCCATCCACTCCCACCTCGATTCCGGTCATTGAGCCAAAACTCTCGTTGAGCTGCGCGAATGCGCTCTCTAAATACAACCTCTCGAAACACAACCTCTCGAAACACAACCCGGCACACACAGGCTCTACCTCTACGGATGGCAGCTGGCCTCGGCCTCAATAGACCTCCTGCCAGGCCATCCGCATCGGCAGAGCCTGAGCGCCCAACGATGGCATGGGCCTCCTTCTCCCCCAAAGGTAAAGTTTTCGATGGCGCGGCCAAAGCCGCAGGTCGTAAGGTTCTATCGCTCCGGCATTTTATGCCGTGCATGAGCGAGTGCCGGAGTGGAGGCGGTGACATGGACTCAAGGCCCATGGGTCGTAAGGTTCCATCTTGCCCACCAGGCCTATGGATGCCGCCTTTGAATCGCAGAGGAGGGGTGCCGGCTCTCTTCTTTCTAGACTGGGACTCCGATNCGGCCATTTCAATCACTGCGCCCGTTTCCATCTCTGGCTTCAACTCTATCCCTGGTTGTAGCGCTAGCTCGGGCTGTAATCCTGGCTCCGGTTGTGTCTCGGCAGCCAAAGCCAGGATTACAGCCCAGGCAGCCTAGGTCGTAAGGTTCTATCACCGCCAAGGACCGCCGCCCCCAAAAAGGATGAACTTGGTCGAGGGCCGAAACCCCGTAGGTCGTAAGGTTCTACCGCGGCTGAGGGACCGGATTCCTAAGCCGTAGAATAGAAGAGGTTTCACTTTGCCGTCCGATTCTGTGGTGCTGATCCTGTGGGATAGCGAGTTAGTACATGTATTCACCACTGCTGGCTTTGGTGGGAAAAAAAGACTTACCATGCTGCTCCGCAAATTGGAACAAGAGGTCTGAGGAGAATGTTTCAAAGATGACGAAGAGTGTATGTTGCAAGACTGGCATTGCCGTTGACCTCTATGAAGACTGACAGCGAGGTCATTCACGTTGTTTGCCAGGAGCCTCAGATATCTCCCACATTCAAGACGGGCTGTCTGTAACAGAGATGTCCGCGAGCAAGGATCACTCTGAGTAGCCGCTTGTAAACAGTTGTAGTGGAAGTGGTTCTAAATACAACAGAAGACGATGTTAGCTCGACATGAAAAGAAGAGTCATTTAGAACGAAACTGATGGAGGCATACTCAAACTGCCGTCAAAGGCAAAATGATGGCAGATTAACAAGCCATGATGAATGAAGAGGATTTTGCAAAGGCAGCATACGCTGTACCTGGAAGTTTCGAGCCTGTTTGGAAGACTTGGGAGAGTGTGTGATGGAAAGTTCCTGGTCAAAAGGGAGATGCAGGCGAGGAGAAAGAGAGTCAGGTGGACTGCCTGTAGCATCACGATGTCACTGCTTTCTGCAGGAGGACAAAGAAAGGTAACAAAGGGTCCAGTGTGGCAGTTGGGGTGAAGCCATCTTGATGAATGAAATCTTCCAAACAAAGTGCTGGACGCAGAAAAGAGGGAGGAGGCGGAGAGGAGATGAAGATGAAGAAATGACAGAAGCGGGGGG
>ANCB02000177.1:0-144417 GCA_000331835.2 Trichoderma hamatum GD12
AATAGAGCTATCTGTCCTATGTAGGTGCCCCTATTTACGACAGATAGCTCTATTTCATGAAGCAAGAGTATTGTACTGGGAATATATAATGTATATTCATTAATTTTATAATAAAGTCATTTAATGATTGATTTATCATCCAATGCCTTGCCTCCTGCTTCATTCGGCTCCGTCTGCATCTGTCCACACACCCCAAAAGCAAAATTATATTGCTCACCTGTATCTGCCTAAAGCTTTACTCTTAAACCCCTCTTCGTGGTAGCATTGATGTCCTTTTATACTAAAAAACTCGCAGACATCGCTTTGTACTTGCTACGTCTTACAAAGCTGATCGGCAGCGGAGGTGGTATTAATGGCGGCACCACCTCGCCGGGGGTGATGATACTTATAAGATTTGAATGCACCTTGACCAGCATGGAAAGCGTCTCGGTAATATCGGTGAATTGAGCATCCGAGTTGGGAGCGCACTTGTTAAGGTAGTCAATAACAATTCTTTTGCAGCCAGTTCCATATATCTGCGGAAACTGAATTTTCAACGTCATACAATGTCAGAGGCTCCTGTGCATCAACATCCCCGGGGTATTGCCATTAGCCGTGCTACCTATCTAATTTGGCGCGTAGTTATGATGTGTCTAATAGCTCGCGCGTCCGCCATAGCTGCAATCTGGCCATTTTGAGGACTACGGAGCTATAATTATTAGGAACACGCAAAGCTGAGAATCGAGGCGTGCCTATCTGATAGTAGTGTTTGTCACCAGGATAGCTGGCTGGAAGCTTTAAGATAATGTTCGCTGGGCATGACGGCGTATTAGATCCGAAGCTGGCAGCAATGAGAGCACCTATGTGAATTAGCTAGAAGGTATGCTGTCTGCGAGCTCTAGGTTTTGCACTGAGATGTTGACAATCTCGCCCATTCACTTACATATAACAGAGCATACCAGCACGCTTATCGTGGGCCAGGTATCTGAGGGGCCCCATCACGTATAGCAATCTCGCGCTCCTTCATTTGTCCCGCTGAGTGAGCGATGCTATCATAGCTTATAGATGCTTGTTCAATGACCCCGATACCCTTATCTAAGTCAATCAACATGATACCAAAATCGCTCTCATTGAATGCGTGCTGTTGCGAGATCCGTCATAAGCCTCAATTCAGGAATTGGAATGGCGAGTCAATTCAAGGCCCGCTCGTCATCCAACAGACTGCAGCACATCGATATAAAAGATCTTTTAGCTTCTTATTATCTCCCTCTTAAATACCCCAAATGGATGGATTTCCTAACTCAAAGAAATTTAGGAAGTATGTGCTTGACACAATATAAGTAATGGAATGGCCAGTGCATAAGTAAGGTGCAACAAGTTTATATATACTATACATAATGATTATACCTATTTTATTTATGAATAAGAGCATTTGCAAATGATGGAAAGAAACTAATACTTTTTGGAGAATTTAATAATTAACTTTTTAAAAAGTTATTTTCCAAGTAATACATTTGATACATCTTCGTCCCCATACGCAATACTTATATCCAATGCAGTTTGTCCATCCTCATTTTGCGGCCCAACTACAGCCCCATATTGAAGCAGTAACTTGATTACTTCCTTTGAACCCTGGAGTACAGCCAAATGTAGTGGAGTATTTAATGAAAAATATTCAGCACATGCATCAGCTCCGTTCTCTAATAGCAGCTGAACAATCTCTGCTTTGCCCTGAACCTTGGCCGAGGTAATAGCGCTAGATAGCGGTGAATATCTTGGTCTAAGGTTTGCTTTATGCTCTATAAGAAGGCGTACTAATTCGATGTGTCCGTATTCAGCAGCATTAGAAATAGGAGTACACTCATCGCAGTCAACTGCATTGATGTTGGCGCCGTTCTCGAGTAAAATCCTAGATAGCGCTACGTGACCATAGGAAGCTGCCACATGTAGCGCTGTCTCCTCGCCTGTGTTTTCTGCTGTAATATCAGCCCCTTTATCAAGGAGTAGCTGCATTGCTTTCTCATCGCCTGCACTGGCTATCTTGAGAATCTGCGAAGTGGCCAGCCAAGCTTCAGAATTCATCTCTTCGCCAGAGTGGTTCAACAGAAGCCGCACTATGGCTTCATCGCCATTCCCAGCTGCCACTTTCAACGCAGTCTTTCCATCTTTATTCTTCACAGTGGCATCAGCTCCATTTTCGAGAAGTATTTGAACGATATCTTCATTTCTCCACCTGGTAGCATTATGCAGCGCAGTATCCCCATCCTCGTTCTGTGCATCAACCTCTGCTCCACACTCCAGGAGCAGGCGGACCGTCGTATTATATCCCAACGATGCGTTATAGTGAAGTACTGTTTCTTTTCCGTCTTCAGACCTCTTGGAAACATCTGCCCCCTCATTCAACAACAGTCTTATGACACCGTTTCGCCTTTCCCCATAAGGCCTCACCGCCCCCCAGAGAGGTGATCCGCCGTTTGCACTCGTGGAATTTACATCGAAGCCCTTTTCTAGTAGCAGTCGTACTACCTTTACATTTCCACTCGAGGCGGCAAGATAGAGCAAAGACTGTCCGCCATCAGAATGTCTCGCATAAGCGGTGACTGAGAGATCAGCGCCTCTCTCGATCAAAATCTGTGCACTGGCTTCTTGTCCGGACTGGGCTGCAGTGCATAGTGGTGTGAAATCATAATCGTTACTTGTTTCTAAATTTGCACCTTTATTTAACAACATTGTGACGGCTCCTGCGTGACCTTCTCGAGCTGCCCAGTGGAGTGATGTTTCGCCTATGTCCGTCTGCAAATCTATTTTCGCATTGTTCTCGAGCAAGATTTTTAGCACTTTCTCATGACCATTTCTTGCCGCTAGGTGTAGGGCTGTCCCTCCAGAAGTTCGGTAATAAGGCGTGTTGATCACTGCATTGACATCTGCGCCCTTGTCGATCAATAGCTGCACTGTTACCGCATGTCCTCTTTCTGCAGCCATATGAAGTGCCGTCCAGCTATATTCGTTCTGCGCTTCTATAATTTGGCCATCTTCCAATAACATCACCACTGCTTCTTTTATTCCGAAGAATGATACTAGGCAAAGACCTGATATTAAAATTGGAAATTGATCAAACTCGAAGAAGTACTCCTGCTCAGCCAATGCCTGAACAGAAGCCGCCAAACCTGTCCGCTGCCGTACAAATTTCATTAATAGATCTTTGGCGACTTGTCCAAGCAGACCATTGACATGATCTCCCCAGTATCGAGCTGCGTAACGAAAGAATGGGTAACGAATATCAACGTCCCAGTCGATGCCCTCTTTTATGGTATAATCGTGGAATGTAAATCGATCGCGGTGTTTTACCCGCGCTGCCAGAAACTGTTCGAACTCCTTGCGCTCGAAAGATAGGTACCTAAGACAGGTCTCTGCAATGTGTGTTTCAAGATATATAAATCGTTCAACTTGTCGGTCCATTCTCCGTTTGAAATACTCCTTTGTAGTGTAGTGGATGAATGCTACCGTATTGCTATCAGCATGGCAAGTCACTATGCCAGCACATACGGAGACTATGGCCTCTTCATCGGGTAGAAAGTCCTCGTTAAGCTCTATAGCATCTGGGTCAGCCTCAGCGACCAGGTTGACAGCCAAGCTATGGCGAAGTTCCTGGAGAGTTAGAGGTCGGGCAGCATAGTAGAGCCAAGTCAAAATCTGTTTGGCCATCGTGACGTCGTCATCGTCTTGATTTTGGATTCTCGTGAGAACATCATCGTAAGCTGTATCCAATTCTTTCAAACCTCCAGGAAGATTTCTCAAAGTATACTCGACTATTCCCAGAACGTTCTTCGTGGCTAACAAATCAATATACATTCGAACAAGCAGAAACCTAAAGCATTCATTAACGCAAGTCTATTGCAGAGGCGAATACTACAGTTCAAGAGAGCTTACATTCCATCTGATTTCCGTGCAACTGTCTCGACAATAGCCTCTCGCAAGCTAGGTTTTCTTTGAATGTGGCGACTCAAGTTTTTCGAGCTATTAATGCGCGCCTGGAGATAGCCCTCGATGGCATGTCTGCTTGCGTGAATCTCCAAGCGCTGATCTACTGCAAACTTTAGCGCAATGGATGGCAAATCCCGTGAAGTAAACAGGAGTTGAGCTTTGAGCGGTAGCCCTTTGAGCTGATCTAGAAATTCGTCCCGAATATCATCAATCTCGCGGTGAGGACACTCGTCGAGTCCGTCGACAACGACGAAGACTTCTGAGAAACTCTCAATAATATCTCGGAGGAACGTGGAAGACTCTCTAAGACTTAAATGCATAGTTCCTACAGTATAAGACTTATAAATCTCGAGAAGTCTGCCAGGAATTTTTGGACTTTGCCGGAACAGCTGTTGCAAAAGGCTCGCAATGAAATTGGGAACTGTGAGTAGCGCATTGCTGTAATCACAGTATATATAGGCTATACCAATACCAGGTTGTTTGACTTGCATCTCTAAGTGGTTAATAATAGACGATCTGCTGCGTGCGTTAGCTAGAGGAGCGAATTTCGTACGAATTGTACGCCTTACGATAAAACAGTCTTTCCAACGCCAGCTGGGTGTCCATCAGTATGAAATAACGAAACATTGGCGAGTATAGTTACATACGTTGACCCGGACACCACAGTATTCTATCAGCTCCGGAGAGCCAGTTATTGAATTCTTGGGTGCTTTGTAGCCACTCCCACGTCCCGTCTTGCCGACTTGGCAATTCGAAGATATCGTGCTGCTTTTTCTCAAATATGTCGAATATTGGAGAAAGCCATTTGGAAAAACGTTGAAAATGTTCATCTGTTTTCGTATATAAATAAACACTTTACACCCTCAATATTAGATGGTAGCACTTACTGCCGTAGAGGGACTCTATTGTATCAATTTTGTGATCAAGGCCCGCCAATGAATTTTGAATGTTTCCGATTCCCAGTTGGGTCTTATCTACTTCAGTGGACAGATATTTGAGCTGACCAGACACAATGTCAAAATTTTGAAGGGAGATATTGCTGTATGATCATCAGAACTCAGGGAAACTGAAACTCTAAAAGAGACAGTTCTTACATATCAAGTGTTGTCAGAGTCAGATGCAATCTATCCTGTAAATCTCCTACAATTTCTTGCAGTTTGATTAATGTGCTTTTTTTGAAGGGATATAGCGCTCTCCGAGCTTGCGAAAATAATCTCTCGCCTACGGTATCGCGCAGGGGGGAAAGTTGGATCTTTTGAAGCTTTTTGCTCAAGTCGGCGATTCCTCCTTCGCAGAGAGCAATGCTGGCATGGGTTTTGACAATGATTTCTGATTTAAAGTCTTGACTATCGAGAGTCGACTTTACGAGTAGTAAAATTTGAGTGAGATCCTGTATAGAGTTGCATGTTGTCATAACTTCGCTCTCGGCATCTTTCCAGGAACTATAGTAATCAAGCAGACCTTGGCAAAGCTCAATACCAAGAGACATCAGCCCAGCAACCCCAGATGCAATTCCAAGTGCCTCTGCCATGATAAAAGAAATAGAGGCTGCCAAAATGATTAATTTTTGAACTTAATAATGACCTTCATAAATTAAGTTTAAAGTAGAATATATATTGATGGGGGGAGGGCGGCATATAATATGGTAAAATAAAAAAAAGAAAGAAAGAAAAAAAAAGAAAGAAAAAGAGAGGAGGGAAAATTGAAACAGAGAAAAGTGAAAGAGGGGAAAGTGAAAGAGGGGAAAGTAAAGGGAGGCAGGTGTCCTGCAGTCGCGATTGGATGCCGTTCCTCGAATGATAGCTCGAATAGAGTCGCCATCGGAATATCACCGTCGAGGATCTTTAGAATCAAAGCCTCAAACCATTCGGTACGGACATAGCCGCTTACTTTATGTCAGAGGTTAGGATTCGGAGGGTAGGTAGAGCATGCCTCTAGCGCTTAGAAACATGATCGTATTGGGTCCCAGTATGAGATTCAGCCCGGCTGCAATTCCCTGTTGCGGCATATGTTAAATCGTGCATTTTTTGTGTGAGATAATGCTAATCAGGGAAAACGGCTCTTAACATATATTGCCCAAAAATTAACACACAATTTCTATCCTACGCTTGTATGTTCATAAACGGTATATTTCCCTATTTATGCTAACTTAAAACTAAGCATTTATGGGGATATATCCCTTAACTTCTTTATAATACACTCTATCCGCCGCCTCCCTCGTAAGCCTTGGGGGTCTCTCTATTGGTCGTAGACGCTGCTCCTCTACCCGCCGCGGACGTCGTTTCGTGCTCACTACTGCAAAGCTAATCGGCAGCCCAGGTAGTATCGAAGGTGGTACCACTTCGCCGGTGGTGACAATGATCCTAAGATTTGCATGTACCTTGACCAGCATGGAAAGCGACTTGGCAATGTCAGCGAATTGAGCATCCGGGCCGGGGGTGCACTTGTCGAGGCGGTCGATAACAATAACGATAGGTCCCAGCGGAGCCATAATTGAGTGTAGCAGTTTCAGAAGAGCATCAAATGTCTCTGCTTTGCGAAATCTCCTGATATTAACAACATCTGGCACAGAAACAGTCAAGCTTGGTCTAGCATTTAGGAGTTGTGAAATGAGTTGCTTCAAGAGCTGCTGCGGCGTCCACCTCACTCCTTTTGGACGGTCGCACATGGCAAATGTTATCAACTGGCCCTGCGAGCGGCATATATCGATAAAGTTGATAGAAAACTCAGTCAACCAGGATTGCCGGCCATTATTCTCAGTTGATATCCAAAAGATGGAATTCTGAGAGTCATCACAGAGCTCACGCCACTCGGCAAGGTGTGGAAGAATACCGTTATGACCCCAGTGGTCACGCATCTCAGTAAAGAAATGCAGTGACTGCCATTTACGAAATTCATCCTCAACGTCATCAACATCGTAATTCCAGACGTCGAGGATTTCCGAGGTGTAATAACGGGATTGCGCTTAGCCAGAGGTGAAGAGAAGACCATGTTAGCCAATTCATTTCGCTTCCCTGATTCAAAGGGGTTTAGGAACTTACCCAGGCTTGTTGTTCGTAGTTGTCTTTTCAGCAGACTAATTTCTATATACAATTTGTCAGTTTAGTACTGCAGCATCTTGAGAGAGGAATGTCTACCAGAATTTAGAATCTCAATGCTCTCAGCGATATGTTTCTGCTCTGCAACATGCCCCGCTTCGCACAATGTTTTGAGCCTGGCTGCTACTGCCTTGACATTCTCAAGGTATATAGAGAAGTTATATTTTGTACGTGGCAGCATGGCGTCAGCTAATTGTTCTGTATTCACGTCAGAACACGCAAACTTATACAAGGTGCGCTCTCTATCTTATGGCTGGCTTACTGAAAAAGTTGTGAGAATAGTACATTGAAAGCCTCCATAGTAAATCCAGCGTGTGTATGTAAAACTCTGTGAGCGCTTGTTTCATATCGTTTGTTGGGAACATGTCTTTGTAAATTTCCAGAATCGGAATGTCTTGAGACAGAGAGGTAATAAGGCCTTGGACTGAATCGATTTTGTCTTTCCTATCCGAAATGCCCTTTTACCTGTTAGTCAATGCCACTGGTTATTGCTTTAACATCATGGCCGCATACTTTGAAGAGAATCCAAAGACAGGCATATGGGATGGAATATTCAGGGCTCTGGGGAACAAGTATGTCAACCATTGGCTTGATTTGCGTTGCAACTTTAATTAGCGCATGAGCCGAAGCGCCTACTTTCTGCAGTAGCTCCGTCTTCGATGCTCTCTTATTTGCTATGTTCTCACTCTCTTTGTTGATAAGGCTTTCGACCCATGCTGCATCGTACAGCTTTGGCTTCTTCAACCGTATCGGCGCGCTCTCAACCACCTTTGCTGCTACCAGCCCTGGCCGGTTGTCGCTGTCCCACCAAGGCTGTGCAACTAACTGTTCGTTAATCTCCTTGCACTTATGCAGGGCACTGGCGTAGATGACACTAAGCGCAGAAAATGAGTATAGTGATATAATCTGGCGATTTGCCAATGCACTCACGCATCGTCTTCTGACCCAGGCTGATACCATTTACTCCAAGGTGGATTGTCTGTCTCTTTGCCAAGAGATACATTGCGTGGCTTTGTTAAGACCATTTAAAGATGCGCCAATATGCTAGAGAATGACTGAGATAAAGATCCTAGGGCCAAGAAAGCGAAGACAGAAATATGAAATACAACCATAAAAGAAGGAAAAAGCCTTGAAGGATCGAGAGGTGTCCAACTTATGCACGCAAGGCGGATCTCGCCTTTAATAGCTTAGCACGCATGAGCGCAGCGCAAAATGAACATGCACACACTAATAGGAATAAGAGTACTAAGATGATGAGAGACTCCTATTGCATCGTATATTGGTTTTTGATAAAATAGACAAGTATAGCAAATATACTAGAGGTTCTAGAAGTAGTACGAAAAATAGAAAACTACTTCAATGTTATAACTCGAAGGATGGTAGTTGTGTCTAACGGTGCTTATGATTATAGGATTCCCTGTTTTTTTTTGGCTCCCCACTCCCCGCCTCCTCACGATCGATGCGCAATAAATACGATACGTTGGTTTTATGGCCTCTCTCAGCTTCAGAGTATAAACCACGGAATCAGCTACAATCGATCACAAAACTTGGGCCTTAGCTACCGCTTCTGTATGAATCACGAAAGCCGGGAAAAACCAATAGAGGCTCTTGTCGTAACCACCTCTTCAGCACGATCGTGGGGACATAATGTCTTCCCCGCCACCAGAAGAATACAGAATACGTCCGCGGCGACGAGTTTCCACCCGAGATGAGCGGAATCTTTTTCGTCGTTCCACCTATCGCGATGACAGTCGCGAAGGCAGTGTTGATTCCTCTGCTAGCCATGAGAACCCTAATAATCGAATTGCTGGGCGCTCCATCGTCAACGGGGTCAGAGCAATCGAGATACGGTCAAAATACCTCCTCGATGCTATCGAAAAAGTTAATGCACATCCACCACTACAGCCAACAAAAGATGTCTTCCTTGAGCAGGAGCCTTGTCCGACTCTCTTCCATCATATGAATGATGTTCAGAGAGAAATCGCTCAGTTGGGCAATAACGAGGCAGAGGGCCATTTGAGAACATTGCTCAATGAAATAGGACATCTGGAGACTATTTGGAATGAGGCACGCGAAGAGAATTTCACAGATAACCTAGTAAGCCATAACATGATATGGAAACTCTTTCGCCCTGGTGATCTTGTCATCCGAGAGGATAGCATGGGCAACCTGTGGCTTTTTATTTTAATCCAAATGACCTATTCCATAGTTGCATTTCAGAGTAGGTACACGGAGGACGTAGAAGAAGAGAGGAAAGCCGTTTTTGACACTTGGTCCTTGTCTTGGGATGAAATTGATGGCTGGCTGGTAAGAAAGAACACTACGTTTAGTTGTGCCGAGTTCTCTGGTCAACGGCATATCAAGTCACTTCCTGTCTATCCAATTCGTTATCAAGAAAACATCAAAGGAGAAGATACCAGGGCGTTTCTTAGCAACAGGGGAAGGAAATGGTGGAAACTCATTGGAGAACCGGCCATCTGCCAGCAACATTCCGGCCTTGCATATATTCAAGAGAGCAGGCGCTCCAGCGGCGAAAAGTTCCGGGTATGTCATAGCTATCCCGTCTATCCAGTAAGATAGATATACTGCGATGGACTTTGAAAGTTGACCGAAATCAGGCAGACGGCAGAGTAGTGATTGATGACAAGTCAAAGACTCGTACAGAAATCGATTATATTCTTAGAATGGACGATAACATACGCGAGCGCGATCGCGACATAAACGATCGTAGAGCGGCGTACCAATGGGACGAGCTCCCTACATCCACAGCATTAACGGATGAGCAAGCGATGCTTTGCCCAGCTGTTATAGGCTGCCACGACCTGAGAAGCAAGAAGAGGTATACTGTCAGCATCGATAACCTGCAGCCAGTCAAATGGGACGAAGATGCAATGGACCATCTTGTGCTGGACACCAAGAAGAAAGATATGCTCAAAGGCCTTGTGCGTTATCACTCCAATCGAAATCGTCGCAATGAGAGAGGAGACCTTATTGCGGGCAAAGGGCAAAGTCTCGTTATTCTCCTCCATGGACCACCAGGTGTTAGTTTCTCGTTTCTTAAATAAGAACTGACCAGTGCTAACACTCCATATCAGGTGGGCAAGACGCTGACTGCAGAGTCGACTGCCGAGGCTGTAAGAAAACCTCTCGTCTCAATGAGTATAGGCGAAATGGTATGGGACGAGACGCAGCTCCAAGAGCGGCTGCAATCCGAGTTTCAACGAGCCATAGACTGGGACGCAGTTCTCCTCTTGGATGAAGCCGATGTGGTGCTCGAAGCCCGAACCTTTGAAGATGTGCGAAGAAACGGCATTGTTTCCAGTTAAGTCACGACTCACACGCTCCATACATGGCGAGGCCACTCTGACTAATCTATCGCCTGCTTGTAGTATTTCTGAGAGAGCTGGAGTACTACAAAGGAATCCTATTCCTCACTACAAACAGAGTTAGCACAATGGACACTGCGTTTCAGTCTCGGATCCAAATTGGCATTAGCTTCCAGAACATGACACCCAAGATTCGAGCAGAAGTATGGACTCAATTACTTACACTGAATGGCCGAGCCGAGATTCTTGGGCAGGACGCACTCAGAAGCATTCAGACAAAGCTGAGCAAATTCGAACTGAATGGGCGGCAGATTAGAAATGCATTGAATGTTGCGGAAGGCCTTGCGTTCCAGGAACACGGTGAAGAAGGAAAGCTGCAATATAGACACATTGAGGAAGCCACCAAAGCAGCGGCTGAATTCCAGAAGATGCTGGAGGATTCAAAGTCGATGATGAAGCTGGAACAGACAGTGTGGGCGCCGTACAAGGGTGGCGATGACGATTTGGTATTTTAGGTCGAACATGTAGATGGGATGATGGAGATGTATTTCGTTCACTTGCGAGGCCAGCATTTATAGAAAAGTTCAAATATCGTTTCTTCATATCATAATAGGGTATACTTTGCAGTCTTGAACAACAGCACCATCTTTTTCAATATGTCTAAAAAATTCAACATGCAATCCCCAAACGCCTTATAAATGCCTCGAATTATCCTTGTGCGTAGCCGTCAGGGCCAATTATACCTGTATCAAATTATACCTGGACCATGTCCCGTCTGCGAGGCCGTGAATGGTTGATCTGGCGGAATTCGACAAAACATTCGAACCCGCCCCAGATGATGAATATAAACCTCCATATTCTATTACCAGTCAGCGACTATCCATGCATTCGTCCCACTGCCAATAGAAGCACTTACACGACGGCGGTAAGCATCCACACCGCAATGGCCAGCATTTTATTTTGCGAAAAGCCTTCTCTGCTTATAACGTCGGTATCCGCTCCGCCAGTGATTTGCGGCGAATCACTCGAGAGGACGGTGGCGAAACTATCGGCCTGGTACGTGTAGCGCGAGAAGATGATCATGACGATGCCGCCGAGCGATACGGCGAGGGAAAAGAGATCGTGGAGGAGGGCGCGCGCTGGCGAGATGGGATTGAAGCCAAAGGCGCGATCGAGCTTAGCGACGACGATCCATGAGTCGTTGAGGATGGCGATGGCGGACTAAATAGAGGATGAAGAGTTGGGTTAGCTATAGCTGTGCTGGCAGCGATGACGCTATAGCCATGGCGATGTCACCAAGCAAGACTCACTCCTACAAGACCGGCTGCAACAGCTCCACCCTTGTTGGACCATTGATTGATGATGAAGGCCAGAATCACGAGCGTCGTCACGCCCGTCATCCAGGCCACCGCGCGGGCGATTATCTGGACGAGGGCATATGTTCCTGGGCAGTAGCGTCTTGTCATTTGAATATCGGGCTGGTGGAGACGGCGAGGTTGAGGCGAGATTTAGCGTCGTATCGGACTCGAGGATAGAGCAACGACGGCAGCGAAGAATACAAGGAATAAAGACAAGGCGCCGAACAATGAAGGCTGAAATAAAATAATAGTCAAGGCTGGTGTGCCTTTGTTCGCGGCGACGGCGCAGCTAGAAGAAGGCGAGAGGTGAGGAAAAAGAGACTCTGGAGCTGAGTGAGGTATTCGCAGAGCAAACAGCACAGCCAGGCCGCCTATCGTGGGCTGCTGCACCTGGTGTTACATGCAATGCACGGGCTGTCAGTGGCAGCCGCCGTTGGATTTCCACGTGAGACTCCAGCTCGCCTCACAGGCCCAGGGTGACGCCAAGGTGGTATTGCAGCGGCATGTAATTTGTGTGCGCAGTATATTAATCGCTGGGGGGCTGACGATGGTGCGAGCTGAGTGGGCAAAGCTCCAGGACGGGTAATCTTGTTGTTTGCTTGCTTGCTTGCTTGGTCTCAGCTTACGCAATGTATTCTGCGTAGTGTGGAGGAGAAGAAAAAAAAAAAGAAAAAGAAAGAGTGTAGAGAGAGAAGAGGGCAGAAAGACAAAGCACAGAACAGGAACGACAATCGATGCCGGCGCGTGGGCTAGCTGGTGCCAGATGCTATCGAGAGACGCAACTGGTGGCTGGCGGCATTGTTTGAGGATACGAGCCAATTGCTGGCGGCAAAAGGCAGACATGGTGAGAGGTCAGCAGCCATGATTCGATGAGGCCTCTCCAAGTCAGCTGGCATGATGGCTGCACCTCTTCAGCTTTGGGGGCCAGGCTAACATGGCCTACCAGTATTTGCCGTCTGATCTACTTCGTATAGCTCTTCTACGACAACCTGCTGATGCCGCTGCCAACTCCCAACGGCTCCGCGCTGATCCCCGGAATGCTGCCGTTGTTCACCTGGGGTGACAGTTGATTACTGAGAACACAGATCTCGATCCAGAGATGCGGAATGCCGTGAATGGTTCGAGGCCGCGGCACTGCATCAGGCGCGAGGCGAATATCGCTTCATGGTGATTGAAAACCAGAGGCTGGGGGAGCTTGGACGACACGACACCGGGTACAAGCAATAGCCGCCGTGCCCTGCAGCAGCTTCAAGTACTGCGAGTCCTTCGAGCCCAAGATGCGACCCTCGCTCCACTGGCATTGGTCTTAGTGGAGGCGCGCTCGATGCAAGGGAGCTTCTTGTGCCAGTCTTGGCCAATCGCACGGGACAATGGAGGCCAGCTTGCCGAATACGCAGCGGCATTGACAGAGCCAGCAGCAGCGGTCTGGGACTTGGCTTCACCTCTGCTTCTAAATCATGGAGATGAATCAGATCGCTTGGGCACAAAGGCTGCTGATTGCCGTCTTACACTGTGCAGCGCCATCTCTGCCCTACGTGGAGGCGATCGCCACGCCTCTCCGCATTTAGGGCGCCGGGCCGCTACAGGCGGTCTCTAGTGCTTTAGTGCTTTAGTGCTTTGTGGCTGCTACATCTTGCGACGCTGCTCGTGCAAATACAGGCACCTCGTGTGGACTCGGCTTTTTCTGTGGGTAGCTGGCCAGCCCCGCCACATGAATCGTGCCTCACTCTTGCACACTTGCACAGGGGAAAATGGGACGATGGAACTGGCCTGAGGCCTTGCGCATCTACGTAGGAGGCTTGTTGCGTTCGGAATGTTATTTCGCACCTTATCACGAGTTCATCAGAGTTTGCTGCGGTAGATTCGGGGGAACATGAGTTGACAGTCGCCACTATGATGGTGATGCGCCGCGCAGTTCCGGGCTTTGGTTGTACACTACTTACATGCTGACGAGCCTCTAGAGCCCTTCACCTATCTACTGCATGTTTACTAAGCAGGCAAATATATATAGCATTCAACATGGCGTGGTGCAGTATCTAGGTAGTACCGGCAACATCGTTGAGAAGCAGAAACTCATAGATCCTCCACTCTGGTACATGAGGCGTACATATATGATGCGTCATGAGCAGCAGGCTGTTTGCCAGGTTCCGCGGATTCCGTATGGTATCCTCGATGCCCAATTGAAGACATGAATCATGGAATCCGGCAATGGAACAAATAAAAGACGTCTCCGAGCATTGGTTTCTTCCATTCGTCTTCTCCAAGCTGCGCCAACGGCTCTGCTGTCTCAGCTCGTATTCCACTCAGTGAATAGATCGCCGCAGATGTGAAACGCGTCCAGCGCCATCCCAAGCTAAAAACTGGGCACAGCCTGCTTCTCGAATCCACTGCACTGCACAGCTTGGAGCTAGCACGCCCAAAAAAAATAGAACTAAATCAGCCCAGGCAGTCGTCGTCCCTCTTTTTTCCCCTCTGCAGCTGTTGCGAAAGGCGGGAACCGGGCCGTTTTGTTCGACATACCTCGAGCTCGCCCACCAAAGAAAGCACCGACAAAGTCTAAAAGTCAATTCACTCTAGACTTGTAAAAAATAATTTAAAAAAATTACGCCAAGAAAATAGCCTTGTTTTATCATTTTTTTTCGTTAAAGCGCCTACCAAGATCTTGTACCTCTGCAAAGCCTAGTCTCAACGACTGATTCGCGGACAAACCCTAGCTCGTTCGTCCTCACCCTTCCCCTCTCTGCCCACCCGACTCAAGATGGACAATGCAGATATTGACAGCCCGGATTCCCTCAGTAGCCTCCAAGAGCCTGCGGAAATGAAGTCCGACGTCGAGGCTGCCGCTCAGTCGCGTGAGCAGCTCGCCTCTAAAAATGAGCGCTTAATTGCGATGCGGTCAAGGAAGCGAGGGGGAGGCAACCACCGCAGCATCAAGCAGCTGTTTCTCGACAACCAAGCTGGTATGTCGCCTTCACTCCCAGCCATTTCATCAACTGGCTGACATCATTTAGGAATCGTCTTCAATCTCGTAGCCCTTCTCTATCTCACCCAATTGCTGATTCCCAAAGCCCGGCCCTTCACAAGGCCCTTCTGGACACTCTCTCACTACAACCCCGCTACTGGAAAGTACGCCGTTGGCTCCAATGACATCTACTACATATTCTACTATCTGGTGCTCTTCACTGGACTACGCGATGGCCTTATGAATGGCGTTTTGGGTCCCCTGGGACGGCGTTGGGGAATCTCCAAGACCAAGGACGTGGAGCGGTTTGCCGAACAGACGTGGATGATTTGCTACTACTGTGTCTTTTGGCCGCTTGGTGTAGTATGTTCTCCGTTGAGCTTTTTTGCTCCATTCTCTGCTTTTTTGGAAAATAATCCATCTTCACTCGCTAACCTACCTCACAGTACATCTGGTACAATTCTCCCTACTTTCTCAACATGGCCGAGCTCTGGACAGACTGGCCCAGCCGAGAGATTACCGGGACCATGAAGTTCTATTTCCTTGCGCAATTGGCTTTCTGGATACAGCAAGTCTATGTCATCAATATTGAGAAGCAGCGAAAAGATTACTGGCAGATGCTGTCGCACCACGTCGTCACCATCGCACTGGTCGTGGCTTCGTACGCCTACCATTTCACGCGCGTTGGCAACCTCATTCTCATCATCATGGATATTGTCGACATTGTCTTTCCAGTTGAGTCTCATCTCCTTGTTCAAATCTTCTCGCTTGTAAAAGAAAAGCTATTAACGAATCTGCAGCTTGCCAAGTGCGCCAAGTACCTTGGCTTTAACACTCTTTGCGACATTCTCTTTGGACTCTTCGTCGTCGTCTGGCTTGCCACCCGCCATGTATTTTTCCTCATGGTGATTCGCAGCGTCTACTTTGATGTTCCTCGCTTCGTGCCGTATGCCTGCTTCCAGGGTGGCATGAAGAACCTGCAGGGTCCTCTGTCCCAGCCTAGCGGATGGTCTTGGCTACTTGAGCCGTTCAAGGATCCGGAGGGCTTGGTCTGCTTCAACCAGTCCACCTTTTACGGTTTCTTCACCTACCTCGCTGCGTTACAGGTGATCATGAGTGTGTGGTCTTATGCTATTCTCAAGGTCGTTGTGAAGGTGCTCAGCGGTCAAAACGCCGAAGACATTCGCAGTGACGATGAAGAAGAGGAACAAGTCAGCGAGCTTGAAGCAGAAGAGGAAGACGAAGAGTCTAGGTTACTAGAAGAAGAAGCTGAGGTGGATGATGGCATCGTGAAAGCCTGGGAGCGCCGAAACCGAGCCTTGCTCAAAAAGGGCGGCAGCTCAAGCGGACTGCATCTTCCTGGTCACAGTGACCGTAAGGAGTTTCTCAACCGGATTGGATGCGAGAAGCAAATTGATTGAGCTAGAGAGGGAAGGAATATGTTATCGCTGGATGATTTATGTTATGTGCGACTGATTTAAAAAGTTTTTGTTTAACGAGCATGAGGCAAAATGGCTTTGTTCTTGCGGCCACCGCGGCCACCGATAGACTCTGTTTAGATATGAGCCAAGGGGTTTACCAACACATTGCGGGTCTGGACTTGCTATAGAAATGGATGCTATCTTTGATACTATGAATGCCATCAAATATATAGATATCTTGGTTATTTAACATTGCGATATCGCAACTGCTATCAGCGTAAGCCAAGGGCACGCTTTCTACGGGGATAACGGACACCTACAGCTCCCGCAAGCAAGCTCAATTCAGAATTTTCAGAGTCTAATCTCCGAGCATGAATAGCACTACGCAAATGATTTTGTAATAGCAACGATAAGTCAAAAGGGAGTTGATTCCTTCTGTGATCCTCCAGACATCGTGAGCCCGCGGGCCCCGTGTCTCAGGGGCCCAGAAAGAGGGTCCAGTCTGGAGCACGGAGAATTAGCATGGATGAGGCGTCGAGGCCCTCGGAAAGATGCTTTAGCGTTTTAAGCCTTGGAAGTGCAAACGGGTCCCTTGCATATGGTGCCCAGCAGGATCGTCTGATGCCTGTTCGTTTATATGAGTTTTCGGTGGATAAAATGTGAGTGAGGCTGGATATGTGGCTGTCGGCAGCTGATCCCGAGTGAGTGCAGTAGGAGACGCCACGCGCAAAAGATGCTTTTTCCAAGTAAACTATTTATGCTGCAGGTACAAAAGTAGAAAGAAAATAATAAATTGAAATTGATAAATTAAAATAAAAAAAAAATAAAAAAAAATAAAGCCTCTTCAATGGAACTTTCCGTGATGAAGATCCTTCTCCTTGGCGCTCTCAGCTGATCTGCCTGACTCTCAGCATCTAGTGTCTACCGGCAGCCGTGGACGACAGACGTCATCAGGCATTAAAAGTGTCGGCCCGGGCGACAAATGCCGACGGCACCGACTCTCTCTCTCTCTCTCTCTCTTCCCTTTATAAACCGGTGCACAAGACCAGTCGAAATCTGGGAACTTGGTGGGCGAGATCCAGCAATTGCGGCGTTGCATCCATTCGGGAAGCTACCAAGGTGGTACATCCCGAGACGCCCGCCTTCTTGGCACCATTTACATCATTCCACCGAGAGAAAAGGCTGCCCAAAGCCTGTTGGAGACGCCACTTCAGCCCATCTGACAGGTTCTGGCTGGAGCTTATAATAGCTCCAAAGTACCCTCCAGGTCACTCACTGGCCTTGGACCACCCGCCGGTTTAAAGCCTGTGCTGGCCACCCACCAACCACAACCACCACCCACCACCAGCTGCCACTATTTCCACGGCCATCTCGACTTCACTTCTTCACGACCCTCAGCTCAATTACAGCTACCACCACGCTTCACAGTCCTCCCCTCGCAGCAATGGCTCGGCACGACGCCGCCCCGTTGCTCAGCTCGTCGCCACCGCCGTCCCAGGCAAACGGCGCCGTTCGTCGACGAAATCAACAGCTTGCCGGCCCTACCGAGATATCCGCAGCCGCAAGCAACGGCGCCAACGGCTCTGCATCGCACCTCTCGACAGACAAGAAGAAGCGACGAAAGGCCCGGTCGCTGTTCCGACGCTTCGCCCGCTTCTCGTTCAAGCACAAATGGGTCCCTCCCCTCATCCTGCTGATCCTGTTTGGCGCCGCCTACGCCGTCAACCCAACCGACTCGAATCCCGTCCGCCGCTTCATCTTCCTCTCGTACCAACAGCCGAACCCCAACGCCCATCTCGACCCGACGCTGCCCGTGCACTATGGCAAGGGCCTCTGGGACGTGGCCTTTGTGGCCTTTTACACGATTGTGCTGTCCTTTACGCGCGAGCTGATGCTGCAGGAGCTGCTGATCCCGCTGGGCCGCATCAACGGCATCAAGAGCAAGGGCAAGCAGCAGCGCTTCGCCGAGCAAATGTACACGGCCATCTACTTTGGCTGCGTGGGCCCGATGGGTCTCTACGTCATGAGCCGCAGCCCGGTGTGGTACTTTAACACGGCCGGCATGTACGAGACGTTTCCGCACCGCTCGCACGAGGCCGTCTTCAAGTTCTACTACCTGTTCCAGGCGGCGTACTGGGCGCAGCAGGGTGTCGTCATGCTGCTGGGCTTTGAGAAGCCGCGCAAGGACTTTAGGGAGCTGGTGGCTCACCACATTGTGACGCTGGCGCTGATTGGGTTGAGCTACCGCTTCCACTTTACGCACATGGGCATTGCCGTGTACATTACTCACGATATCAGCGATGTTGTTTTGGCAGTATGTTTCACGCCCTCTCCCTCTGCTTCTTCTGATGCTAACAACCAATTTCCAACTCACAGCTATCCAAATCGCTCCACTACATCGATAGCCCGCTGGTCGTCCCTGTCTATGTCACCAACATCTTCGTCTGGATCTACCTCCGCCACTACATCAACCTGCGCATCCTCTACTCCATCCTCACCGAATTCCGCACCGTGGGCCCCTACGAGCTCAACTGGGAGACGCAGCAATACAAGTGCTGGATCTCCAACATCATCACCTTTGCGCTGCTCGCCTCGCTGCAGTCCCTCAACCTCTTCTGGCTCTACTGCCTCTTCCGCAGCATGTACAAGTTTGTCGTCTACAAGATTAAGAAGGACGACCGATCTGAGTCGAGCGAGGAAGAAGAGAATGCGCAGCCCGAGGCCGAGCCTCTGGTGGATGGCAATGGGATTGCCAGGTCTGCTGCCGGCGCCAACGGTTCTCTCTAGGGGAAATATTTGGCTCTTTTAAGATGTTGAATATGTACTCTGCGAGTATCAGTTGCAAAAGCTGAGCAACCTCCTTTCTTTGAACTCTGATTAACAGCCCGGCATGGCGAAAAAACATCTTATCCTTTTCGTTTCTCATTTTGAATTTTTTAAAATTTGCTTACACCTTTTTTGTTTTACACCGAATTTAATCCATGGCGAATGATGACGACTACGGCAATGACCGAAAAAGAATTTGAACCCCCTCCAGTGTACAGTATCTTGGATCTTGGAATAACATTTCGTACCTATATATTCCACGATTTTACGCTAGCCATCAAGCTAGCCTTTTTCTTTTCTTCTGGAACACAACGCTGTTGGCTTTGACTGGATATGTCTGGTAAGTACTGCTACATGGGATGCAGCTGGATGTACCTATATCGACCGTTTTATCGACTGTTTTATCGACTGTCAAGTTTTTGCATACTACAATTACCTACTTACAATAATGCTTAATATCAACAATTATTTTCATGAATACAAGCCTCACTGTCTCTGTGATATTACATGCATCATTTTGCACTTCACATCATTGCCCTGCTGATCTTGTTCAATATGCTTTTTATATGATGTATGGCTCATTGTCAGCCAGAAAGTTCAAGATAATGTCCACCAACCGACCAACGCCCAGAGGTATATGCTCTATACACGCATGCAGACATGTTAACATGTCCGTATGCACCCAAACCAAACCCAACCCAACCAAACCAGATCATTATTCATAACAGCTCATTAACCATCCTCTCAGGGCTGGCTTTCTACTTAGAACGAATACTCCTCTACATGGAGATAAATGCCCTGTGCTCCAGTTCCCTTGTGCACCGCTCGCTCATCACTCAGCCTACTCACACAGTTGCGCGTCGTAGCCACAATCTCGGGTCCTCCACAGACGACCACTGCTGTCTCGCCGAAAGCAACCTCGACAGGCTGGCGGATCAGCTGCTCGATATTAGGTCGTGCAGTGTATTCACGGACGACAGGGAGACTGGGGGTGGACTTCTCCTCCTGTTGCTCCGTCTCCTTCTTCTCGTCGCTGCTGGATTTACCGCCTGTGCAGCAGCAGCATGAGGCTTCGTGAGGCGATGCGATGGCTGTTTCCTTCTTGGGGTCATTGTCGTCTTCGCCGCTGCTGCTCGCCGTGATGTGCGAAATGCTGGTTTCGTTGCGTGAGAGGGGCAGGCCATCGCTGCTGAGAGCAGAGCTGGTGATGGCGACGTGGATGTTGATGACGACGCCCTTTTGTGTGAGAGCCTCGCCGGCTTTTTGTGCACGCTGGACGTAGTATTCGACTTCCCTGTATGTCCTGGCCACAAAGAGCACTTCGAACCGCTTGACACATCCGACAAAGTCGGCTTGCGCTGCAGCCTCTAGTAGGGGCAGTGTGAAGCTCGCTCCGGTGGAAGCTCCAATGAGGACCATGGTTTCGTAGATATCCCATCGAGGAGGTGTGCCGTATGGGCCGGAGAGGAATCCTGTGAGCGAAGCTTCCGGGTTCTTGGAGGCATAGGTGTGGATGCGCTTCGAGAAGCCCTTGTGCTTGCGGAGGATGAGCTGGACGCTGTTGCAGCAGCAGGTTCCCTCGATTTTGCGCGCACAGGCGATGGTGTAGGGGTGTGCTTCCAGGGGGCCCAGTCGCGGGATCCAGAGGTAGACGTGCTGGCCAGGAGTCCAGTCAAAGTGGACGTCTTTGATGGTAACAACGGTGGTGGTGTCGGCCACGGCTCGGGCCAAGATTTGGTGACCAATTCGTTTTCTGCCCTGGCATGCTGATCCGCCGGCTTTGAATCTCAGATTCTGCCACAGGAGAAGAAACCAGCGAGCAGCACGATCAAAGACGAGGAGAGAAACAGCCAGCCAGAACAAGAAGCGAGCGTTTGTGGGAATGTGAAAGTAGACAAGCACCAGCATCGCAATGGAAGCGGCAACGTGCTGCAGGACCCAGATCTCGTACGATAGTCTACGGATGGGCACGAAGCCAATCACCACGTTCCACAGCAAGATGCCCCAAGCGCCCAGGCCGTATTTCACCATGGGCATCGTCTCGAGCTCCAGGTCGACAAAGTCCGCAAGCACCCACTCGGTCCAAAAGTGAAACCCATGCACCGTCGCCGTGACAAACATTGTGCGCGCAACCCATCGATGCAGCCAGTTGAGCCTCTCATGGCCCGTCCCAACCAAGAAGCCAATGATGTTGACCTTCATCGACAGCAGGAATATCATGGGCAGCTGCGTGAGCGTGACCCAGGCGTTGCGATAGCCGATGCGCTCCCAGAAGTTGACGTCGTGCACGACGGCGTGCCAGGACATGAAGTAGGCGATGACGGACCAGTAGCAGAGCAGGATGAGGACGCGGCCCAGGGGAGGGGGGGTGAGCCATGTGAAGTGGCGGATGGGCACAAAGTACTGCGGGAGGGAGATTTCGCGGATGATGGCGGTGGTGGTGGCCCATGTTTGGGAGAGGATGCCGTTGGGGCGGGTTGGATGGGGGTTTGATGCTGGATCGCGGGCGGCTTTGAGTCTTGGATTGGGGAGTTAGCAAGGGGATTCATATGTGGGAGTTGTTGTTGTATTTCGCATATACACACCTTTTGAGGGCGCCAATGTGGTTGATGCCGCGAACGCCCATTAGCGATGCCACGACGACGGCGGTGATGTACCAGTAGGCGCGGGCGAAGCGATGGTTGATGTCGGAGCCGAGGCCCGTCATGCCATCGCCGCCCATGTCCATGCCGCCCATGTCCATGTTGGCGAGAGGTATGGGAGGGCTGTTTTTGAGAGTAGGGAGAATTAGAGGTTGATGGTTGTAGAAGATTGGGTGATTAGATGGCGGGTATCAAAGCGTAAGAGTGTGTATGTGTATGTGTATTAGCCGGCTCATTCACTGATGCATCTTTCCCTCTTGTTTCCTGTTCCAAGAATGCAAACACCCAGTCGTGTGAGGGGTTCTCTGCTCGTCGCTCGCTCTACTCTTGTTCTTGTAGTAAGTAGGTATTATGCTGCAGATTCGCCGACGATGCGTCTCGTGCCGGGATTCCGAGATGGTGAGAATGTCAGAGCAACAAATCCAAGCTCTAGCATGAGGCTACAGTCAGTATGAGCAGGTTTCGTCTGAGGCGGATCAATTAGTTGGCCGAAGAAACTCTCTCACAGAGGAAAAAAAGAAACGTTGTGGGGTTGGGAGAGGCCACGGCTCCTCTTGGTGGAGAGCTTTGGTGTGGCATGTGTGACTAGGAGCAGAGGTATAGTAATGGATGAAAAGTAGCAGGTTAGTCGTTGGCCTGGGTTGCTAAACGGGCCTTTTAGTGTCCTCTCCAGCGGCCGTTGTCTGGTAGAAATACGAGATTGGATGTCTCTAATTATGTCTAATTATATAAATAAAAGAGCTTGAATTTGAATTCGGATGTCCATCTTGGAGGGGTCTGTCCTGCGTCCGCTTTCGGTTTCAGAAGTCGAGGTGATGCCACAAAGCCGCGGATTCCACCACAAACAAACAATGAGACATTACACAGTCGTCTCAAAACACCATGACAAGTCTCTCTCGACAATATCATGTCCGTCTCCTCAAGGATCGCATCGCCCAAATCCCAAACCCCGGGCCTCGAGCATCAAACACCAAACATCTCAGCTCAAACCCCCCAAGATCCACCGCCAGGCGCTCCAAGCGCACCTTGAGAGCCGCCATAAACTTGCTCAAATGCTCTCAGATGGGTAGCCCGGCCGCGTCTGATTAGCTGGCTGCGCTGCTAGTCCCCGTCTTGGGTCCCCCGCCATTCGGAATCCGGAAATCAGTGGGCGGCTTTTATTGGAGAAGAGGCGCTTTAGACGAGCCCAGCTAAAATGGGGGGCGCATTTTTGCCAGGGTACAGTTGTTTTGATGCTTAACTCAATTGCTGCTTAGGGGGGGAGAAGCGAGTCCCAGGCGCTTTGACGCTGGATGGACGAACGATTCGTTTGCATCGATGCGACTCTACGTGCATGCATGGGTGCATCGAATCGGAAATGCTACTGTACTTGGGCCCCAATCAAGTAGGTAGCAGCGCGTATCGGACAATATTTTATATTATGGACAAATAGTATCTGATCACAGCGCTCAAAACATCAACTGATTCGCATGTTGCGCCTAGGAGAAGCGTATTAGTCGCCTAGTACAAGCAAACATGTCCGTACAACCCGATGCCGTCCACCCAGCACTTGATGTCCCCATTTCCCGCCCTTTTAGACCGAAATATCTTGCTCAAACTATCCAAGCTACCGTTTCAATGCTGCTGCCCCCTGCCCATAGCACCGTTTCTTTGCCCCGAATGGGCTCTGTTTCAGTGGTGCCATGTCCCTTTTTGGGGCTGGTGGAGCGTGGTCTTGCTCTGTGGAGGGGGATAGTGTAGTGTAGACCGCGCTCTCCAACAGTCGAGTTGCAATCGGTGAATAAATAAATACAGCTGCCAGCCTCGCCAAGCTTTCTCTCTTCTCCCTTCCAACCTCGCCTCAATCTCTCCCCAGCTTGCTCACAGTCGTGACTCTCCTCCTTATTCCATCTCATCACTTCTCCTCTCTTCCACTCTCCTCTACTCTTCCATCACAAACCGCCAAAATGCGTGTCTCCGCCATCCTCCCCGCCGTCCTCTCCCTCGCCTCCGTCTCCTCGGCGCACTTCCTCATGAACTACCCCGACTCCATCGGCTTCGACGACGACAAGGAGGGCACAGCTCCCTGCGGTGGCTTCACCCCCGACACCTCCTCGGGCTCCAAGCAGCTGGTCGACTTCCACGTTGGCGGCGACTCGCTTGCCATGCGGTCCACCCACACCCAGGTCAACTGGCTGTTCCGCGTTACCCTCGACGGCACGGCCCAGTCTGGCTGGAAGCAAGTCTTCCCCATTGTCGAGCAGAGCGGCCTGGGCAACTTTTGCGAGCCCCAGATCACTCTTCCCGCCAGCTATGCCGGCAAGACGGGCGTGATTGGCGTCGTTGCCGATGGCCCGGATGGTCTTTTGTACCAGGTATGTCGAAAGAACTCAAACTCTTTGAAATTAACAGCGTCTAACCGCCAAACCACAAACAGTGCGTTGCTGCCAACTTCGTCTCTGGATCCATTGACGCCCCCTCGGCCTGCAAGAACGCCTCCGTCACCGCCAGCTTCACCACCGACTCCAAGCTCTCGGCTCTCGTCTCCGGAAGCGCCTCTGGCTCTGGCTCTGGCAGCTCCTCCAACAGCACCAGCGCAGCATCCTCTTCTACTCCCTCCAGCACTCAGAGCAGTGCCGCTGCTGCCACCTCCACGAAGAGTGCTGCCCCTGGCCAGCTCGCTGCGTGGTCCGTCTCTGGCCTCAGCCTGGGCAGTGCCTTGACCGCTGTCTCCATGGTTCTTGCTGGTGGCGCTTTGATGATTTAAGGGAAAAGCTAGATTTATGGCATTTTGATTTTTGTTATGAGGCGATATATAAAATTTTCTGATTCAAGGGTACATAATGGGAACAGGCAAAACTAAATAATGATGATTTTTTCGTATGAGAAACGCTTCGAATCGATATTTTACTGTGAATCTTGTTTCATTCGCTGCAATCTTGCTGGTCCGGATGCAATTGCGCTTTACTGCATATTCGTGCATGGATTCATCTTCATCTTGCTATACAACTTGCTTACCATCTTCACAGACAGAAATCGCCGTCAATCAAAACCCACCAACTAATCCATCTCTCACCACGTGCACCATTCGAGCTTACCCGGCATCCGAAATCGTCTCTTACTCCCCACACCACACTGCTGCCTCGTCTCCACTCACACCCACTTGTCTACTCGTCCACCGCCACCTCGGTCACCTCCAATTCTGTTCCTGAACTCCAACGTCCGTGGTGGTGCACCCTCATATCTGGCTGCGACGCTGCGATATCCAGCTTGAACATGGCCAATTGGTGCCGCACCGCCGACTATTTGTGCTGGCTAAGATGCTGAATGGCGCAAACCGTGTTGTGAAGCAAAACCACTCTAATTGGGCCCGCGCAAACTTAATGACCGCCGCATCACTACATCCGCGACACCACAGCCAGGGCGGCTCCAGGTCGGAAACCTAGCTTTCCATTTTTTTGGCAATAGTCTTTTCAATATCAAGCCTTGTTGTATATTTCGAACCTCTTGCATATATTTGCTTAAACTCTTTGCTATAATAACTTCATCGGCTTGCCTAGCCTTCAACCTATCCAAACTCTGCCATGGATGATATACGGCTTGCTGTCGCCGACGGCCACAACATGGCGCCGGCCCTGTCTTATCAAAATGCTGCCAACCCGTACACAAACGTGTACACTGAATATGCATCTTCTCATCTCCAAGATCCCGTCTTTCGAAAGCCAAGTCTAGCAAACTGCAACTCGTTAACAATCATGAAAGACCTTACCATTACCTACGCACTTGTAGTGCTTTCTGCTGCGATCCTCACACTCTATGTCAGCAGAAACATCATTAGATCCCAATTACCGCTATGGCTTAGGCCATTCGCCCAAGAACAAGCCCCTGATGGCCTCAAGCGCAAGTTTTGGTCCATCTGGACTTATCCCCTGCTTCTCATCAGCGTTGCCGGCCTGGTCCTCTCTTTCGTTCCCGTCATCATCAACCCTTCCTGCTACGTCTATCTCTGGGAAATGGTCCCATGGGCAGTCACACTTTTCATCACAATGCTGGATCGTCCAACCAAGACACCTCGACTCTTGCTGATTCAATATATCTCTATCCTTGGTGCCAGCACTGCCATCTACGCTGCCCGGTTCTTGGACCGTACTCTTTTCGGCGTCGACCCCTTTCGACTTGCCAGAGTAGCGATTTGCCTCATGTCCATCGTCTTAATCGGCTTTATGCCTATACGCGAACCGTCTTGGGGCAACGAGGACATTGGCCAACCAGGAAGCCAGCCTTCGCACAGCCTTCGCAGCCCCGAGGATGATCTTTGTCTTTTCAGCTTCTGGAGCATGAGCTGGGTTAACCCCTTGGCCAAGGCCTGCCGCAAACGCGAAATCGCCGAAGAAGACGTCTGGCAGCTCCCCTTTGAGTTTCAGCACACACGGCTGTACATGGCCTTTCGGGAGCTCAAGGGCAAGCTCCTCTTGTGTCTTATAGAAGCCAACGGCTTGGATCTCTCAATCGCCACGTCGCTTGCCATTGCTGAGAGGGTTGCCGAGGTATCCAATATTCGACTGACCAGCAAGCTTTATAGCGCTCTGGACTCGAGCAACCCCGTTGATGCTACCTTTTGGTGCGGTGTGATGCTGCTTCTTGATGCATTTCGCCAATTGTGCAAGACGACATCTGGCTGGTACTCCCGAAAGTCCTATGAACGATCTCGTGGAGAAGCATTCATCGCTCTCTTTGGTAAACTCTTGACTCGAGCTGTTCCAGGTTCAGATGTCACGGAAAAGGGGCCCGATGACGAACTCCCTCAAGCCTCCAATGGAAAGTCCCAAACCTTTATTGGGAGAATGTTTGGAAGATCGCCGAGTTCCAAACAGAAGCCTCAGATGGTCTCTGGTCCGGCTTCCAACGCCAAGGTCGTTAATCTGGTTCGGGGCGATACGTACGAGATTTCACAGCGATTCTGGGATTTTTCCAAGCTCGTCTCCCAGCCCGTCAAGGTCATCGTAACCATGTACTACCTCATTGACATCATGGGCTGGCCTTCAGCTATCGGTTTCGCTCTCATGATTGTGTTCCTTGCAGTCAACTCGGCACTTGTTCGCAAGCTGATCAAACTCGAACGACAGCGAACTGCCTTTTCTGACAAGCGTGCACAAGCAGTCTCCCACTTTGTAGAAGCAAGTCGTCCGTTGAAGCTCAATGGCTGGACATCTTCTTGGAGCGCTAGAATCATGACGTTTCGGGCACTGGAAATGGCCAAGCGTTTGAATATTGCCCACGTCACGGCCGGCATTTCCACCGTGAGCGTAACTGGTGGAACCTCTTACCCGCTCGCCAGTATTGCTCTGTACACCCTCATTCTAAAGCAGGGTCTGCCAAACGACGTCATCTGGCCCTCGCTCCAACTCTTCTCCCAGTTGGAAATGAGTGTTAAAGAGGCATTTGACCTGATCTCTGCGTACTGGAAATCCACCATTCCCATTGAGCGTGTGAACAAGTACATGAGCGAGCCTGACAGAGACGACATCTCCAACAGCCCCAGCAATGTGACAGATATTGAGTTCCGTGATGCTTCCTTCTCTTGGCCTTCGACTGGAAAACTGATTCTCAGAGACCTTGCTCTGAAGTTCAGCAAGGGCCTTACTGTTATCCGAGGAAAAGTTGGCTCCGGCAAGTCCAGTCTTCTTCTCGCTGCCCTCAACGAAATGGAGCTTCACGAAGGCGACCTCATCAGGCCCGACGTTCCAGTAGCGTACTGCCAGCAGCTTCCATGGCTACAGAACAAGACCATTCGAGAAAACATTATCTTCCACCAGCCCTTTGACTCGACGAGATATCGCGAGGTTCTCCACGCATGCGCTCTTTTGCCTGATCTGGCTTCGCTGCCAGATGGAGACCAGACAAAGCTCGAAGAAGGCGGCATTGGACTTTCTGGTGGACAAAAAGCTCGTGTGGCCCTTGCTAGAGCCGTGTACAGCCACTGCAAGATTCTTCTCCTGGATGACCCGCTTGCTGCTTTGGATCACGATACCGCCAGCGCCATTGTCCGTCGCTTTCTCCAAGGCCCTCTTGCCAAAGGCCGCACTATTGTCATGGTCACGCATAGAGATGATCTTGTTCTCCGGATTGCTGATCAGGTAATTGACTTGGATGATGGAGAAGCAACCGTGCTTTCGGCACAGGAGGTCAAAGACGAACTCGAGCACCCTTACCACGAGACTGGAAAGACTGCTCATGATGACACCGAGGCATCCCATGAAATCCACGCTGGAGATATTGCTGCGCTCAAGGATGCACCAGAGGAGCCGTCCAAGACAGGAAGCGTATCGCTTAGTGTATATACCGAATACATGAAAGCAGGTGGATGGCATCTCTGGATCTTCCTCGCCATCGCATATGGCATGTCTCGATTCTGCGACATATCAAGGGCTCGACTTCTGGAAGCTTGGGGCGCAGGCTCTGTTGGAAACGGCAAGAAAAGCCCCTACTGGGGTCTTCCCAACCCGGAGAATCACCCCCAAGCCTGGATCCTGGTACTCGCTGGTCTCTCTGGTGGACAAATCCTAACGTATGGAATCGCCCAGCTCCTCCTGGCGAGAATCAGCGTCAAGGCAGCCCAAGGACTCTTCAAAGCCGCCATCGACAAAGTCAGCCGGGCTACTTTCCGCTACCACGACACCACGCCGACAGGTCAGCTTAAGAACCGACTCATTGCCGACATGGGAATGGTAGACGGAGGTATTGTGGCACCCTTGGAGTCTTTCGTCTTCAACTTGATTGCCTTGGTCATGAGCCTCATAGCGATTGCCACGCACCAGCCACTGCTCCTCGTCATTCTCGGGGCTGTGGCCATCTTGTTTGTGTACTTTTTCAGGATCTACGTCCCCGTCTCACGATGCCTCCGCCGTATGGAAATGCGATATCTCACGCCCATCATTGCAAACATCGGCGTCATGCAAGACGGTCTGGTCACGATCCGCGCCCTTAGAGTTGAGCAGCGCTTCCAAGACCGCCACCTCGACGCAGTGGACGACTTCCAAAAGCAGGACCACTTCTTCTGGAGCATGGCTTTCTGGCTTGACTTTCGTCTCAGCTTCAGCTCCATCGCTACCCGTACCGCGCTGATCCTGTTCATGGTCTGGAAAAGAATGCCCGCTAGTGCTATTGGTTTCGTTCTGACGCAGACAAACATTGCCATGACGGCGGTGCAGCAGCTTTGTGAGCGGTTTGCGCAGTTGCAGCTTGATGCCGTGTCTTTGGAGCGTGTTAATATGCTGAATCAGATTCCTGAAGAACCCAAAGGCGATCAAGAACCTCCCGAGGGCTGGCCAAGGCCATGCGACAATGTCAAGTTTGAACAATTCTCGTTTAAATATGACGACCATCTGCCCTCAGTTCTGGATAAAGTCTCCTTTGAGATTCCCGGAGGTTCAACATGCGCTGTTCTCGGTCGTACCGGCTCTGGAAAGTCAACCATCGCCAACGCCCTCCTCATGACCCAGGCGCCATTCGAAGGCACCCTCAAAATCGGCAGCGTCGACCTCTCCCAGATCGACCGAACCGCCCTGAGGAACCGCGTTACCTTTATCCAGCAAGATCCCACGCTCTTCCCAGGAACTCTCCGCGACAACATCGACCCAGCCGCCGACTTCTCCAACGAGGACTGCGAAAACGCGATTCACCGCGTCCTCGGCGCTCAATGGCGTCTCGATTCGCCGATTGATGCTGCTGGAAAGAATCTCAGCCAGGGCCAGCGGCAGCTCGTGGGCATTGCGCGGGCGGTACTGCGGCGAAGTGGGCTTGTCATCCTTGATGAGGCGACGGCGTCGATTGACCGTGCGACTGCGGCGACGGTTCAGCGAATCTTAAGGTCTGAATTGTCGAAGAGCACGGTTATTACGATTGCGCATCGCTTGGAGGCTGTGGAGGATGCGACGTGGTGTCTGAGGTTGGATCATGGCCAGGTTGTGGAGTGTGGTCCTGCGAGAGATTTGGCGGGGAGTCAGGATGAGGAGTGAGGTGATATAGGAAAGGGTAGATTCTGTGCTTTTACTGGGTTACGATAATGTTTTGTTCATGTTTTTTAGATGGAGTAATATAGAATACAGATTGGATAGAGTTACTCGTAGGCGAATTAATTGCTATATCTATGAAGACGCACAAATAATTGGTGATGTAGTTTGACTTGACTGATAACTACAGCAGATAGTAATGGTTCAAGTAACAAACCTGGTCCATGTCAATATACTATCGAGAAGCTGACTAAGGGCCAAGTTATATACTTTCGTGTTGGATATGAGTTGAGATAGTCTTGTCAAGGGGTTTGTCCCTCATATGGTATCCCCTTGGCCATGCATGAATGTGAAGACTGAGATGAAAAATATTTCTAGTCTTGTTCAATACTTTCTCCAATTTGTTTGCTGTATTTTCTTTCCCCCCGATAGATGAGATGAGACAGAAGTCATTAGAATACAACACAGGTCGGATAGCGTTACTTGTAATCGAATTGAGTGGCGTGTATAAAAAGCCGCGCAAATAACTAATAACAGATACAGTGGACTGTTAGCTGATATATCCCACCAGAGTCCAACTAACAGTCCTTTCTATTCCTTTTGATTAAATGTCTACTTTCGACAACTGCACAATGATATTGTCAGCCTCACTCTGGGCGTTGAGCTGCTTAACCAGCTCAAGGAATTCCTTTTGCTTTCCAAATTGTTCATATTGCTATAGATAGAATTAGCAAGGGTTATAAAACAGGGAACCTCCAAAACATACCTCTTTGCTCTTCCAGCCAATCAAGCCCAGAAACAAAGCCTCATCCTTCTCAATCCCGCCTGCATGGTAGGAGGGCAGTTTTTCCCCCGCAGATTTCTCAAGCAGCTGTTCGATTTGCTTCCACGTCTCCTCTGTTCCGCTGTTGGACTGGACCTTGATGATTTGGGTGATATTCGAGGATAGACAGTCCGTCGATCTATTTTCAGCCTGGAATAGCTGAGGTACAGGCGCAGACGCAACTAATGGCTTAACCTTGCTGATGAAGCCCAGGAAACTCTCCGATGATGGGTAAAAGTTGTGAAAAGACGATGCATCCGCCCACTCTAATTATACAATGTCAGCAGCATTATCAACAGCAATGGATCGATAATAGGCTTTGGTTTACCAAGTGAAAGGATACTTCTATGGGTGTTTGGGTCGACAGCTTGCCCATTCTCCTCCAGAAGCGGCCCCCGAACGAGATTCAGAAGGCCCCCGACGTTCTTGACGGTCTCAAACATTGTTGGGGTGGCTGCTTTTAGGCCAGCGAGGGACTCGGGGTCCAGCTTGAACAGCGGAAATACGATTTCGGTGATGGGCATTTTGGCTGTATCTTGAGCTAGACGATGTAAGTAGTAGGAACGTGTAATTCGAGATATAATTATAACTCGACGGCAAGTTTTACAGTTTTCTGATAACTAAAAAGTGCTGAGAAGTGGATAACTTTTCTCTTTTTCACAACAAATAAACCGAGTTATCCACGCATATATATACACACAAAACAAACACAAGTCGGCAAGACTTTCATGGCCGGCGGACTTGCACAGACTCCGGATTCTAGGCCCACATGTGTCCGCGTCCCACTTCCTCCCGCAGCGATTGACATTGTGTGTGTCTCATTAGCAGTAGCCTACTTTTACTTCCTACAAGTTATCGCAGTTTAGCAGGGGACATTTCGGGTTCGCTTGTGCCTGCACGCAGGGCTCCTAAACGGCGACTCTTTTTGCCAGGTTTAGTGGTCGGGGGTTTGCTCATATGATGCCAAGAGATAATTTATCAGCATCAGCTGGACTAAAGTGGCTAGTAGATAGTAAGCCTTGTTGCAACTATTCTCATCTTGCCAGGTTATGGCGTTATAAGTGACTACGACCTGGCTGACTCTTTAACCGGATAGTCTTCATTACTTTATAATTATAGTAGTTGAGAAAATAACGACACAAACATAGTTTTATAATATAGTCATCCGCACATGTTATAGAACCGATAACTTTGCTGAGAATACACTGTAAACTTGTCTTCCCTCGTTTGCGTTTCCTAATTCCGCAAATGCAGTCATTGCATTAGTCTGCATGAATGACTAGATACACATTCCTTCTTAAAGCTCCAATGTAACTGCATAACTGTAACTATATACTACTGCTTATTCCCTCATATGCCGAAGCGAAGCGCCAGATTCAATTGCCGGATAGTCCACCAACCAGACGCTTTATTCTCTGCTACGAGTGTAATTTAATACATTGCTCCAGAGGTTTGCTTGTGAAGAGCAAAGGAGATACTCTCTTTTGTTAACTAGTTCTCTCTTTTCTTTAATAGTAGAGATTAAACATTGGCTTATCCAGATGTTGGGCTCCGGTTCATAACCCCAGGTCAGCCCTGGTCGAGCAAGTACGTAATAAACAAGTCCCGGTAATCCTCTTTACAATCCTTGCGGATCTCGCTAAACTCTTTCTCCGAAAGTTGGTGTGAAAATTCCGATGCTTTGTTCCGTTGACATGGAATAGAGTATTTGCCGCGGTGATAACAAATTAAGCCTTTTTCTTATATCAATTATTCTATAAAGAGATTTCAGGGTAGTTCTTAGGCTGCTGAGTTGTCATTTAGTGACATCTTCCATTTCACCGTTTGACCTGGAATACCAGAGAGTGATGTCCTGCGTATCATATCCAGGGTAAGCAAGACCACATCTCTGTCACCGACCATCACTCGAATACGTTTTATAAGATAGCCTGTGAAATTTTTCTCAGACATATTCATAATGTCTAAATTATTCGTCGTATTTATTTGCGTATCGTATTTCATCTAAGACTGAAAAAGCGTAAAGCTGTTCAAGTGTGATTGCTCCGCTCTCTTATGCTCATAATGATGATTTATAAAACGTGTCTTTGAGCAAAAAAATACAGTGCTGTGCAAACCAAACCAAACCATGCCTCTCTCCAATGCCATGTGGCACATGCCTTCGTCGTTTCTATCAGAGTGGCTGTCATTAATCATTCGAGTGTTTCATCACCCAGCATCCCAGTTTTGTGACCGATCCAAGATAATACAACACTCCAACACGCATTTGTACCCCTGATTCAATGCTCAACAAAAGAAGAGAAGAGAAATTTAAAAACGCGGAGAGAAATTTAAATCAGGCCAGCCTCTCTCCAAGGTTCCGGCTATATCTTCATCAGACCATATTACAATCGGTTATTCCTTTTCAAATTCTTTTCCAAACAAACGCTAAACGCATTCTTCTTATACTTCTTCTGTTCCGACAGCCTCGTAATCGCCTCGGGTTCGTAGTCCCGTGATGCTCATAAGAGTAGGCGTCTCATACATTGCTGTGTAGTCCACTTTGCTGCCACCAAGAGACGCCAGTCCCGTTTCCCGCTGACCAAAGATGGGAGCTGAATCGCACCAAAAGTCCTTACAGTTGGTAACGCAACCTCTGCTATAAGGATTCTTCTTCTTGCGCTTGTTCTTGGTGGTAGCTGCGCCACGGCCGGTAATAGTCTCAATGAAGGGATCGACACCGAGGAGTTGGCTCCACTGCTTGATAAAGCCGCCCTTGTGCTTGTGCCCATGGCTATGGCCAGCGTGAGCACCACCTGCTGGCGTTGCGGGAGCTGTCACAGACGGGTGGTTGGGATCGAGAGGAGCGCCAGTAGATGTAAAGGCATTGGATAGAGAGGCATGGGAGCGAATGCCGGTCATGTTCTCGTATGTGGTCATGGCACGAGCGACCTGGATGAACTGTGTAATGAGTAGCATGGAAACCCATGTAAGCTGGAGGGATGCCCACATGGCAAGGAAAAGTGTGTAAGAGTCTGCGTTTACAAGTCGGCAAATGCTAGGTCCGAAAAGAGTGCATGAATCTGAGGCATCGGGAGTAATTTGTGCAAAGTCTATGGAAGTACATTGTTAGTAAGAATACGCAATCATGTCAGGGGAAGCAATAAAACATCATACAATAATATAGTAGCCAGTCATATAGGAGAACTCCGGCTGTTAGGGAGATTAGGTAAAAGAAGAACTGGCGGTGGTTGTTCACGCCAACGCAGTTAAAGACCCATGGGCAGTGACTATTGGGTATTGTTAGCTTGCTTACACCTTGATATCAACATGGAAAAGGTCTATCATACTGGTCATGCTTTGCCACACATCTCTGGCAACGACGGCAGTGCTTGCTTCGGAGCGGCGTACGAATCATACAAACAACGCAAAAGTTGGACTCGTCGTATTTCCAGGACTTGAGAAGCTCGTCGATGACCTCCTTCTGCTCAGCAATGCCATTCATTTTAGGCACGAAGCCTGGGTCGTATCTCATGGAAGCGATGTAGAAGAAGGCCGTCAATCCAAAAGCAGCTCCGAAGGCGAGATTCAAAAGCATGTGTGAAGATCCACCCAACCATCCGATGGTAGACGGTAAAACGGTAGTGAACCAGCTGACGCCAACAAGAGACAGGGACCCTGCAAAAATTCCAGCCATCCAGGGCTGTTATTGCTATGGCGTTAGCAGATTTCCCGTATACTTAGGGTGTTAAAGAAACCTGAAGAGAGAAAAAAGGACAACTTACGGTCTTGTGAAATGATCGCATGTCAGACGGAGCATATTCAAGCACCTGCTTCGCAACCCATTGGATACCGTATGCCGCGCCCACGGACAGGGGTAGACCAAAGTAGATGGGAGCGTGGGACAGTATCAGCAGCACCAGCCATACCATCAAAAAGGGCCAAAAGAAGAGAAACTTGGTGAGGAAAGCCTTCTTGTCCTTCAAGAAGTAGCTCGCACCCGGCCAAGGAGGAACGGCGACATGTGCATCCTGGTCATAGCCGCATTCCCGCAGCGCACGGTGCCATGCCGGCGTAGTGTTAAGCTCGGTCGCCGTAAGGGCCGGCGTCTTGCCCGTGTCGGTCTTGGCAAAGCGGTCGGCGCCGTATTCGAGAATCTTCATGACGCAGGCCGCATTGCCCTTGACCAGGGCCCAGTGCAGAGGGGTGAAGCCCTGCTCATCGGTGGCGTGCACGTTAGCACCCCATCGCAAGAAGAGGTCCACCAGCGGCGGGAAGCCCTTGTAGGCCGCCCACATGAGCGCCGTGTGTCCATAGCTATCAAGAACGTCGACCGGGATGCCCTGGTGGAGGAGCAGGACGATGAGGAGAACATTGCCGTTGAAAGTCGAGATATGGAGGGTGTTGTAGCCCTGGGAATCGGTAATGAGAGGGTCGGCGCCGCGCTGGAGCAGCAGATTGACGGTGTAGAAATGGCATCGCTGGGCAGCCCACTGCAGAGGCGTAGCAATGGACTCGCCGCCCTTTTTATTGAGCTCGGCGCCGTGCTCTATGAGGAATGCGCACATGGCATACTGGTTGTTGATGGCAGCCCACTGCGGTACGGCATATATGTCAGTCATTATTCGGGGATTTGAGCCAAATGTGCCATGTCTTGATCACAGCCATGGCTATAGCTACGGTTACAGCCACAGCCACTGCGTACACCTTCTCGCTTGTTGGGGCATCCATCTGCACTCACATGTAAGGGCGTAATGCCCTCGCCGTCGGTGTATGTGGCGTCGAACTCGCCCGACTCAAACAGCTTCTCCATGCCCGGAATGTCGCCAATGCGGGCCAGCTGCATAATGTCATTTTCTGGCGCGGACTCGTCCGCCGGGAGGCTGCCCATCTCCATCTCGCTGTTGAGCTTCGGCACGGCGGCGGCTGATTTGGAGGACGGCTGCATTCGCGAAGGCACTGCGGCCGCAGTTGTGGTTGATGAGGCAGCCGAAGTGTTCCTTGCGCGAGCTGGCGGATTGTTACTACCCATGTACTGGCAATAACCAAGAACCAAAAACGTTGGAAAGATGGGGAGCGAAGAGACGAAAAGAAACGGTAAATGAGAGCCGAGCCGATCTGCACAGCCGCCGTTAGGCTGAAGGGCTGAACCCGTACCTTGATTACGGATACGCGAAGAGGCCCTTGGACTGCGGAGTGGAGGGGAGCAGAGGCGACGCAGCAAAAAGTCGAGCCAGGGGCGGGTTCTCGGATTTGGCGGCTCGTTAGGCGAAAAGAAGATGACGAGACGGATCTAGAGATCGACGAGGGTGAGACTTGGTGGAGAGAGCGACGGGATCCAGATTAGAGAGAAGATGCGATATCGATAACAGCTATCGTATTACGCAATGCTAGTGGACGGGCTGAAGATGGCGCAGCAAGCAGCCATGAACTCGCTAGATTTTAGCATAAAGAACGAAAGCATATACAGCGCGATGGGATGGAATAAGGACACAGAAAAAGAGAGAATTAAAAAAGTGAATAGTGATACTTGCAAGGGAGGGAATGTCTGGCACTGGCACTGCGGGAAGGATCGTTTGGGGCACAGCAATCGCATATACATACATATGGACAACCTTGTAATTGCCTGTTACCACTTTGTGGCTGTACCTGATAGCATCTGCGCCGTGAATGTGACGGATCCAGGGGGTTGAAATTGGGGGACTTAGCGCTCTGTCACTAGGCCGTCTGGTGGCTAGAAGTGGTCTAGAGGGCCTGGAGGGAGCCCGTGCAGCGCTTAGCAAGCTGGAGATCGTGAGCTAGACCAACACGATAGGAGCAGCTGTTGAAACGGAATTCTGAGACAAGAGAGATTCCCTACAGATGATCCGGATAGATGCAGCGCTGATCACCTATATATATACATATATATACGATTGTTTCTCTACTAACGTCTGCTTTGCTGCAGCTTGTTTATTTCCAAGACATTCAGCTGAATATCCATGCCAGCTGAAGACATGGTAGATGCTCTAGCTGAGCTCATATCAAACACTAACTGCAGTTGTGGCGGCATCCCAAGTAGAAGCTTATACTATTTTCGAATATAGTACCTAGTTAGATAAATAAAAAAGAATTAATCGAGAGTCCTTTGAGTCTCGCAGCAGCATCATCCCTCACTTCACCCACGTTAAAGCCACACCAAACGTTCTCCTTGCCTGTGGCGCAACCTCTCCATTCGCCACAGCAATGCCCCACCAAAAAATACCTTTGGGGACAACATACCGGCCCAGACTTGACAGAACGTCTAATCGCATCTCGTCCGACTCGGAATCCCCAACATCCGCGCTCATCTCCATCGTTCGAGCAGGACGGGGCAATTCCCTGCACCGCAACCATCCGTCGATCCATCAGGCCACGTCTTCGTATCGCAAAAGGGGCAGCTGGATCCGACAACTGCTGGCAGCTCTGCGAAGTGGCCAAATAAATACTCGCGACAACTCGTCCCTCATCGAAGCAGCTTCGCAAGCAGCGACAGACAACCAAACAATCTGCCCGCCATGGCGACCTTTACCGAAATCGTCGAGATGATCATGACGCCGTCCATCCCCCTCGTCATCATCGGCATCATCATCATCCTCGGCGGCCCTCTCATCTTCCATCTCGTCCTCGCCTCGTCCTCGTCATACACCGTCCCCCCCAGCGTGCTCCTCCTGGGACCCGACAACTCGGGCAAGACGTCGCTCATGACTCTCTTTGAGCGCGGCGCAAACCCTTCCAAGACGCACACCTCGCAAATCTCGCACTCGGTCGAACTCAACGCCTCTACCGACTCTGACACCAAGGCTTCATTCCGCAACCACGACGATGCTACAGGCACACACACCAAGTTTCTCCTGGTTGACACCCCCGGCCACGGAAAGCTGCGCAACGTCGCAATGGGAAAACTCGCTCGCACGGAAAAGGTCAAGGCTGTTGTCTTCGTGGTTGACGCGGCTGCCCTTGGCGAACAGGAGACCCTTGCCCCCACGGCTGCCTATCTCTACGACGTGCTGCTGTTTTTGCAAAAGAGGGCTTCTTCCAAGGGCAAGGACAAGGCTTCCATCCCGGTTCTGATTGCAGCCAACAAGATGGACTTGTTCACCGCCTTGCCGGCCACCATGGTCAAGAGCCACTTGGAGATGGAGCTGTCCCGAATCCGCGCTTCCAGAAGCAAGGGCCTGCTTGATTCCGGTGTTGGAATCGATGACATTGGCTCAGAGGATCAGGATGGCTGGCTGGGAGAGTACGGATCCGAAAAGTTTACTTTCCAGCAAATGAACGAATTCGACATTGATATCGACGTGCTGGCTGGTAGCGTCTCGACCGAAGAGACTGGTGCTGATAAATGGTGGTGGTGGATCGCTCAGAGGGTAGTCGGATGAAATGGTACAGGCATTGATGGGAATATAGAATTTATCGGGTGATGTACGAATACTGATGACATTTGGCTATATAAATGTTTTAATGATGGGTAAAAAAAGGCAGAAAGCAAAGCCAGAAAATAATGATAATCACGCATTTCCATTCACACTCTTTTGTAGCATGTATATAACGACGTTTAATGAATTTCCATTTATGGACACATGAAAATGCCCTAGATGTTGAGTCTATCAGGCCCACGCAAAGTAGTTGATCTATCCCTATTCCTTGCAGTCCGCAAACAACACACGCTGCTGTTTTCAAAACCTTGTAATCCAAAATAATAAATAACGCCAAATATAAGAGAAAGAAAGAAAGAAAAAATTGAAACAAGATGCCACTCAAGATCTCATATGATAAAGAAACGCTATAATTATTTCTTCTGGCTGACCATCCAGGTGAGCAAGTCAACCTTGGTGACGACAGCAATAGGCTTAGACAGGGATTTAGAGTCACCATTGCCGTCAGTGACAACAGCAGCGCTGTTCCACTCAAAGAACTTGCTGAGGGTGGAGAGGGGAGTCTCCATGGTGATTGCGACAAACTTGCGCTTACTGCCGGCCTTGGTGCCGCTGGTCAGCTTACGCGGGTCGGTGACAATCTCATCGAGTCTGCCAAAGTCGAACATGACATCCTTGACTTGGGTCTCGGCTGTGGCGCGGCCACGGGAGATGTAGCTAAGAAGGTTACCAAGAGTAACAAGGCCGACCAGCTTGCTAGTAGCGGAGAGGACGGGCAGCTGATCGAAGCCCTTGTCTCGCATGGTCTCGATGGCCTCTGAGCATGAAGCAGTAGCAGCAACTGAAGTCACTGGCTTCAGGCGGAGAGAAGCAATGGTGGCGCCCTGGTAGGGGTCGGAAGCCGTGTTGTTGCTCTGGGGTGTGGACTCGACCCCATTGGCGGAGAGAAGGCCGTTGGCGGCCAGCCAGTCGTCATCGGCAAACTTGGACAGGTAGCTGCGGATGCTGTCAGGGAGAACAACAACCACGGTGTCACCCTTCTTGAAGCCGTACTCCTTGACGGCCATCAGCATGGCAGCCATGGCGGAGCCGGAGCTGCCACCGACAAGCAGACCCTCCTCAGCAATCAGACGTCTGGCGAGGTAGAAAGACTTTTGGTCGTCGGTCTTGTACCACTTGTCGACAATGTCTCGGTCCAGGACATCGGGGATGAAGTCGTAGCCAATGCCTTCAACCTTGTATCCCTCGTTCATGTGCTCCTCGTTCAGGGACTCGGGCAGGGCCAGGATACTGCCGTGGGGATCGGCAGCGATAATCTTGATGTCCTTGTTGTGCTTCTTCAGGCCCTTGGCGATACCGGTGATGGTACCACCAGTTCCGGCGCCAGCGATGACGGCAGTCACCTTGCCGCCGGTCTGCTCCCAGATCTCCTCGGCGGTGCCAAACTCGTGGGCGTCGGGGTTGGCCGGGTTGCTGTACTGGTCGAGAATGTGTGCGTTGGGGAGCTCCTTCTCGAGGCGGCGGGCAACACCAATGTGCGACTCGGGGGCGTCCCAGGCGGCCTGGGTTGGTGTACGGATGATGGTGGCGCCGAGGGCACGCAGCACAGAGACCTTTTCGGCGGACATCTTCTCGGGCAGGGTGATGATGGTCTTGTATCCCTTGATGGCGCCAACAAGAGCGAGACCAATACCACTAGAACGACGACGAGGTTAGCAAACAGCTAGCAGGCTAATGATTGTCATGTTGGGCTGCACATACGTGTTTCCACTGGTGGGCTCGATCAATGTGTCGCCAGGCTTGATTCTGCCGCTCTTCTCGGCCTCCTCAATCATTCGTAGGGCGATTCTGTCCTTGACACTGCCACCGGCATTGAAGAGCTCCGTCTTGGCGTAGACCTCGCACTCAATGCCCAGGCTCTGGGGGACCTTGTTGAGCCTCACAAGTGGCGTGTTGCCGATCAGATCGGCCGCTGAGAGGACGGTAGGGGCATTGCGCCGGGTCTGGGGGATCTGGGAATCGGCCATGGTGATTTGGAGGGATTTGCGAGGAGAGCCAAACAGCACTATTCTCGCGGGATGTCGTGGAAGAGGCGGTGGTGAGAGGAGGAGTCGAGGTCAGGGAGGAGTGCAGCGGCTAATGGCTTTTTTTATTCTTTTTCTTCGCTCTGCCGGCGATATGCGCTCGCCACATGGAGGGGTCTTTTGTCTTTTTTTCTAGGGTCAATCTAACAAGGCTAGAAAGCTTAATTGGGCGTGGCGGGCGATTCCGCAAAAACTAGTTTGTCCGGGCTTTTGACACAAATCTCCGTCGGTGGTTCGGAGAGTAAAGAAGCGATGCATCTGCCGTATTTTGGGTGAGAATTCAAGGGAGATGGAATCGTCATGTTTTTATTGATCCCGACTTCACGGGCCAATCTCAAAGTCCGCATCGGCTTGATTATGTTGTGCTGTTTGGCCGTGTAAATGATGCGATGATCCAGCAGTGCAGTCCCTGTGGCGTGATTGGAGTCCAGATTAGCGCAAACACACTAAACCTTTGATCGCCAACCTTATCGTCTGGTCCCAAATTATATTAAAACAATCTACCATCTACCATCTACTACTTCTAATTGAATAGCCGTGTTTACATGAATATATATATATATATATATATATAGGTATACATGTTTTCGCCATCGTCACCCAGTTGCAAGAAAGAAGGGATGGCTTACTGATCCAATGACTGGACATTCACAACGCCAAGCTCCTAGCCAGGTACTTTTGATGCATCTTCACCACTAACACGGAGCATACTGCCCTCTGAAAATATAATGTTACCCCAGCTTTCCCCTTTCTCTCTGCTTCCCCTCAACAGGTACATCCACTCCCCATCTTCTGGTAGAATCCGATTGGTTTCAAAAGCATTTGTTGCAGTAAAACCATGTACAGCAACCCGGCTCTTTGGCTCGCCATCCTGGCAGCGTTCCATTGCCCAGTCGCACCGTCAATCTTGGAATTGCTTTATAGGCTAAAATTATCTGCTACAGTGGGCAAAAGCTCATGCGGGCGCCAATGGCCTCACTCATTCGTTGCGCCAACAGTCTCCGCTGCGGCGTGAGTGCCGTTGAGACCTGCCCTTTCTGCTGCCAAGATGATAAGGTGTCGAGATTGCCTTTGCGAGCTTCCCGTTAGAGAATCGGCAAAGGCAACTTTAACTTGGTGAATGCCAGGGCTTTATTGCGAATAAAGTCTTGGCTTGCAGGGGCGGCCCATCAGCGGGCGGCTGGGAACTGAGACGGTTTCTACTATCAAACAGTACTATTTAAGCTGCATTGCCCAGGTATTATCAACAAGACAAATTATACGGACGAGGATTCACAAATCTGCTGTGCTTCCCTTGGTATAGAGTATTGCCATAATCTGCGAAAGCAAGCATTCAACAGAAGCTGGGGACTCGCCGCATCATGAAGCTTTGGAATAGTTCAGCCTGGGTCGGCTGCCTTGCCACAGTCGCCGTCGCTTCAGACATACTTACACCAGATGCGATTGAAAGAGACATTGAGGAAAAAAAGTAATACCGCCTGCTACAATGCCCCTTTCTATATTGAACTTTGTGCTGATCAGCCCGCCCCATTGTAGTCTTCGAAATGTACTCTGGAATTTGAACCACATTGCTGATTCAAATGGCGGAAACCGAGCCTTCGGGTTTCCTGGGTATAACGCGTCAATCGACTTCATCTTGGAACGCATGGTGACACGCTTCGGCAAAGAGTTTGACACTCATGTTCAGTCTTTCACCCATGCATTCGAGACCACTCGAAGCATCTCCGTCACCGGACCCGATAACGAAGACGTGTATGTAATCACACTTCAGTACAACACCGCTACGCCTCTGCCTGGTGGTATCAATGCTCCGCTAGTTGACACACCGGTGGACGACGTGCGGGGATCTGCCTGTTTCGAGGACCAGTGGGAGGGAATTGACGCCACTGGAAAGATTGCCCTTGTCAAACGAGGCGTATGTGCGATTGCCGACAAGCTCAAGCTTGCCAAGTCGCATGGTGCGTTGGCCGTCATCTTGTATAACAACATCCCGGGGAAACCCATTGGATCAGCCACTCTGAGCGCTTCAAACCTTGGGCTATTGGTTCCAGTCGGCGTCATTACATTGGAAGATGGTTCCAACTGGAAACAACGTCTCGCTGGCGGTGAAGACCTAACGGCTACGCTTATTGTGGATTCAGAGAATGAGCTCAGAGAGAGCTGGAACATTATCTCGGAAACAAAACAGGGCAGCCCAGATAATGTCATCATGCTTGGTGCTCATCTTGACTCTGTCCAAGCTGGTGCTGGTGTGTACATCCCCGCTTGAACACTTGAATGACCTGCCACGACATTAAACTAATTTGTCATGAACAATGTAGGTGTGAATGACGACGGCAGTGGCACAGCTGCACTCCTTGAGATTGCTACAGCTTTCCAGAAATACAAAGGGCTCGCAAACAAAGTGCGATTTGCTTGGTGGGGCGCTGAAGAGTAAGTGCATATATCATTCTGTTCTCTGCTGCTGGTGTAGGCGACCTTGAGGAAGCCGGTTGGCCAATTACTGATACTCACGCATAACAGGAGCGGTCTGATCGGCTCTCTGTACTATGGCCAGCACCTATCCGAAAAGCAGGCAGACCAGATCCGCTTTTACTTCAATTACGACATGATTGGCTCCAAGCAGCCCATCTACGCTGTATATGCTGATACCGAAGCCCATAAGACTGGTGGCTCCATCCTCTTCGACTATCTTCAGGCCAAAGGCAAGCCTGTTTATTATGGGTGAGTAAAGTCTGCCAAAAAGCCAAGTGAGATGGAAAGCTAATTACATACGAAGCGGATTCGGTTCATCTTCTGATTATGTCGCCTTTCTGGAGCTTGGTATTCCCTCATCAGGTCTTTTTACCGGAGCGGGGGCACCGGAAGACGAGTGTTACCACCAAGCCTGCGATAACCTCGACAACATAAACTGGGAGGCTATTACATTGAACGCCAAGGCTGCTGGTCGTGCAGCGGCACAGCTCGCTTTGAACCTCGATGGTATTCCTCCTCGAGAAAAAGTCACTCTCAACCCAAGCAGCAAACGAGGTGTCCAAAGGCAACTGAGTCGGGCGGCTCAGCTCACCAAAGTGATTGAGAAGTCTCACAAGTGTGGAGGAGGCCAGGGTGACAACACAATTTGAAACTATAAATGCAATTTGAGACTATAAATGCAATTTTTTAAGAGGCCATGGAGAAGCCAGAAAATCAGCCGTTAGTCATTAGTCATTAGGAGATATCACTACGATTATAACTACATGAGATTGAGCTCGTCATTGCCCTTTCCAATACCAGACGCCGCGCCCAACAGACTCTCATAAGTTCATTTCATTCATCATTCATGACGTTCATCACCCATATCGCGCTCATCCTGTCCGCCGAATTTGAGGATTCCTTGGATTCGATATCGGAATTGCGCGGTAGCTGGGGAACTTGGGGCCTCCAGGTATCCTCTCTGAGACAACCGCTGGAGCCGGCGTTTGGACTGAGACGCTGCCCTTCTTTGTAGATGATTTCCTTTTAGGCGCCGTATAATAGTAAGCGTCGTCCTCTGCATATTGATACACAACGTGGCTGCTGCTGCGCGTGCTATGAGAATTCCTTCGCTTCCTTTTCTTCACCTTCTCCTCTTCATCTGCGACGGCAGTCCTCTTGTTTCCGATGTAGCAAAAACCAATGACAAGGGCCAAAACGACGACGCCGACCACGGAGCCCAGAATGGCCCCTATTTGACCGCCGGAAAGGCCATTGTGGTGCGATATGGGGACAGGCACAGCAGCGGGAGTGTTGGTGGCCACTGGCTCGATGGCGCCGAAGGTGATGGTTGTGACGAAGGTGGTGGATGGACGGACGATGGTTTGTGTAAGCACGAGTTGTTGGCGGACATTGAGGGGAGATGGTGCTTCTGTTGTAGTAGGAGGGAGACGCATTATTTGAATGTATATACAAGACTGGTAAGGAATGTGTGTGATGTCGGATATTGGAGCGGTATATGGAATGAACAGGCGCCCTGATAAACTGACAAGAGAGCAACAGTAAAGAAGGATAAAAAGTGACGAGGAGGCCTATGCTTTTATGGGCATTTTGTTAAAGTGGAAGGCCTTTAGTCTCATTCCTTTACCAGATTAAATTAATTTGCAGGTTACTAGATCTCCATGATTACACTTACATGCCCCCATTCTTTGAGACCATTTGTTGCGTTTCACGCGTGTGCGCGTAAAGGAGGAGCAATACAGTGCCGCGCTGCATACGCATAAACCATCACAGGATTTTAAAAACGGATATTGCCAACCGTACATGAGCCCTCGTAGATGGAAGATCTCTCTGATTTACACCAATAGGGTCAGTATGTATTAGTGAGTCAGATGATGTGGCCATGCGGCCCGTTAGCGCAGACCACCATCATCTGCTGGCGTGCATTTATTTCTTTATCTATTTGGGTTACGCGCAGGTAGGATTTCCCAAAAAATGGCGAGCTCACGGCTTTCTTGATGGCGGATTTGTCGGCGTCTGTCAGGCTGGTGGTGTGGTATGGGCAATATGCGAGTGCCGCTACTCTGCCAAATGCATGCGCTTATGATGAATGCTGGTGGGGGGAATTGTCAAGGGTGTGGCTGGGCAAGGATTGTTGTTGGCTGGACGCGCATTGGAGGAGGGTGCTAGCAGGGGTGAGATTGGACATGTGCCTGATGCTATGAGATGGAGGGATCTGAGATGGTTATATGGGCGAGAGAGGGGTGTTGCTGCGAGACATGTTTTATTTGTATAGCATTTGTAGAGGTAAGGGGGCTGTTCTTTTCTATTGAATGTGTTGGATAAAGAGACATTTGTTTGTAGTAATAGCAAAGGCTGATAGCAGCATCTTGGAACGTGGTGCATGGTATTGAGATTCACCATGAGATATCTGAGGACAGACTCATGAAACTGGGGTTTAACCAAGTTTTATTCATTCTAGCTAGCTAACTACAGAGCGACATAACAATCCAACACACTCGTCGCTACAAAAAACAGTAGAGAATTAAACTAAAGGAAATAGTAAAGAATTGAACTAAAGGAAATAGTAAAGCATTAAACTAAAGGAAATAGTAAAGCATTCGTATGTCCAACTTTTCTTTATAGCAAAGGAGCGATCGAAACCAAAACCAATAAATGAAATGATTTATTGGGAATGTCCCATGGTTAGAGATGGACGAGTTGTAACCCGGTTGAGGTCGTCAAGAATAAAGTAGCAAATACTTTACTGAGAATGTTGCTGAGAAATATGAAGACAAAGTATCCGATCGCTGAAAATCGATGTTGGCTTTGGTCATTGGTGTAAGAAAGAAGAGCTCTTACAATTACCGATGATGCGGACGACATTTCCTCTCTTTATCTGCCGTTAGGCTTCCAATCTTCGGCTCATACCCGGCATGAAAAGATCTCCAACCTCGTACTTCCTCCATATTATATGCAATATGGTACATTTTTTACGCTCTAGTAGACTTGGTTAGTTCAAGCTGTTGTCGCAAAGGTAAGGTAGATAGTGAAGCCGCACTCACCAATTTGTATGTCAAATTTTTTACCAAATCTCTCTTCCATATTCATACACCACCGCATCTTTCACGTTCTACCCCCCTCTCCCCTTCATCCCCCTTACTCTTGGTGCAGTTTGCGCCAAGTCAGTGGGCGTTCCTATCACCGGCAGATCCCTTCTCAGCCTCACCATCACTCTTGACTACTTCGCGGGTCTTACCCCATTTGAAGTCATCAGAGTTAAAGAGCGAATAGAGCATGATGATGATGTTCATGAATGGAGAAGTGAGGAAGTGGATGAAGAAGCCAACAAAGTACTGAGCGCGCTCCAACATGGTTCGGGGAAGCCAAAAGCCCACGCAGAATGAGTAGAACTGTTGTAAAAATGTCAGCAGATGGAAGGGCAATGAGGTTGAATATGGTGGTACTCACGTAGCGGGCAAACAAGACCGAGATGAGGCCAATGAAGATGGCGTCATGGAACACCTCTCGACCCCTTCGGACGAAAAGGATGATGAGCTCAATCACGGCGGCAATGATGAACGGAGTAATAGCCCATGTCATGACGGCAACAATGCTTTGAAGTCTCTCTACAGCAATGATGCCTGGTCTAAAGATCATCACAAACTCATTCGAGATACTGCCAAGAGCCCAGCGTTTGCGCTGTGACAAGAAGACTTTCCAGTTTTGAGGAACAATTGTGTATGCTTTGGCACGCAGAGCCTGTGCCGTTTGCTTCTTGGGGAATAGACTGAAGATGATTGACGCGTGGATGCTATCCTCTGAGTAGTTGCCCATGATGTGCTGAGTCATGATGTCGTTGGGTTTGGGGCAGTATCCGAATCGTTCGCGGAGAACAGCATCACCAAAGGTGGACTCATCGACGCGAATGAGTTGGCAGCAGCCAGGAAGACAGTTGACCTTGCCAGTGATTCGAGACTGGAACATGCGTCGCAGACCTTGAGTTTGGGAGTATTCGACTGATTGATAGAGGGACCAAAGAGAAAAGGGCTTGCCATCGAAATCAACACAAACATGGCCGCAGACACCAACGAGCCTGGGATTTTGGCGAATCTCTCGGAGCATCTCGCGGATGCAGAACTCGTCAAAAACAGTATCCGCATCCATGCCAACGAGGTAGTCAACTGTATCAACGCCAAATTGGACAAAGCTGTTGCCAATGTACTCGTATAGGTCATTGTTGAACATGGTGAGGATATTTTCCGATCGCTGTTTGAAGTGATAGAGGAGCGAGCGAGCGAAGCACAAGCTATCGCGTTTGCCTTGGTTGTAGCTCTTTCCGACAAAGACATATGGCAGGCCCTTGTAGTAGCCAGTTTGGACCTTGACAGGCATAAAGAGGCCATCTCGGGCGCGGTAGCCATTTTCGAATCGTCGCGTCTGTCCAGGTTCAAGGATATCTTCGAGGAGGTAATCCTGAGTAGTCTTTTCCATACCGGGGCCGCGGGCGTTACCGTCAACAACGATGAAGATGGCTCGCGGATGGCCATCGATTTCCTTTTGCTCGACGAGAGAATCCAACGAGCGGGTTAATTCTTGATGTGTCTCGTTGTAGCAAGGCAGGAGGAGGACCAGCTTCTCGAGTTCTTCGGGGATGACCTCTTTCTTGCCAAACCACCAAGGCAGGATGCGCCTGGCAATGGCATTGGCGATAATAAGAACCATCATAGCCATCTGAAGCATAGTATTTGAGCTGAGGAGGATGATGAACAGGTAGTACAGCTGGTAGAACCTCCAAGCGACGAAGATCAGGGCACCGTTAATCATGAGCAAACCAAGGATGAGAGACCATTTTTGTAGACGAAGAAGAGTCTTGGAGACTTTCTTGAGCTCTTCTTCAGAGTCCCAGCGGAGCTTTGCCTCTTCCTGGAGAATGGAGGAGGAGAAGGAGGCGGCAGAGTCGACGCCAAGAGAGGCTTGCGACTGGGGGGTCTGGGCGCCTGGCGGGAAGCTGCCATTGATGTTTCGAATGACGGACTAAATATCGTGTTAGAATATGGAATCGATCAGCGGCATTTATTTAGATTTACTCACAGATTCTCGAGAGGCGGACACATCCAGTCCATTTGTGCCTTGATTATTGTTGGTATTATTATTGTTGTTGTTGTTATTGTTGTTGTTGTTGAACATCGAGACTGGTGGCCTTTTGGGAGTTTCTTCCCTTGTAGGCCGTTGAAGGGAGACATCTCCCGAGTCGGCAGAGGAATTCGACATACTCGACGAAAGAGGAGCAGTCATGGTGCCCACGACGTATTATATTAGACAATAGCGAGTAGAGCTCAGTGTAGTCGAAGAGTAGAAGTGTGCAAGTAAGTGGTGACTATTCAAATAATCTCGGGCGTGTGCTTGACTGATCCCAGTGGAAGACAGAATCGGTGTGTCAGAATTATTTGGTATGGACGTTTGTGATGAAGAAGAGTTGTGGAAAGTATGAGAGAAGAACAGCAGCCCGGGGATAAATGGGGTAGATTGTCCACAGATTAGTAGCAACAACAATAAACAATAACAACACACACAAAAAAACCAAAAATCGAATATAATGTGAACTATGAAAAATTGCTTTCTCTTGTACCGTAGCTTTGCATACCCTAGGAGTAATACTTTTGTTGGCTGAGAGGTACACTTTATCGTGAGGGCCAAAAAAGTTTAATCGAGGGGTTTGCATAGCGATATTGCACGCGAGTTAGGACCGCTCTGAACTCAAAGAGGAACAAGCCGTGTGTGCGTGGCCAGCTTCTATTCTATTTTTTGCCCTTTTGGAAAGAGTATAACGGGCCCATGGCTTCGTCTATGTGGAAAGTCAAGTATAACATCGTATAAAAGCCTCGCTTCTCGCCGAATGCCCTAAGGTTTGTGCTTTGCTTCAACCAGGCTAATTCTCTCTAATAACCAATGCCATGGTCGAGCTGGTCCTCGCACGACGTCGTCTCGTATTAAGTCGTCAACAACATATAGACTATTAACAGTACCGTAATACCCTACCAAAGCTCACAAAATAAAACAAGAAAGCTTTCGCTGCTGAATGGTCCGATCGAGAGACGAATCTCAGCTGCGGTCCGTGCCGGTGGTCGGTGAATACGAAGGATCCGCGGGAAATGTACGTCCAGGACTTGATAAACGCCGTACAGGGCTTGAGCTAATGCACTTTGCATTGGCGCCAAGGCCCTCAAAATTGAGTTTTATGGTATGGGGCAAAGTGATACACAAAATGGTGCTTCGATATGTCTTTGCCCAGAGGTCCTGATGGAGACTTGATACTTGTCGGTTAATCGCTATACTTTCTGCAGATCGTCGGCCATTGAAGCCAGCAATCACGAACTCAAAGCTCCTGTTACATCCATTGGCATCTCAAGCAAGAAGAAATTTCACAGAAAGCACACGAATTATGTTCCTTTCCATAGCAATCAGCACCCACCCATCCATTCCTATCTGCAAATCGTGTCTATAATTCCAGATGCCAGTCACCGTGCCACGTGGGATCTTGTGAAGCATCTACTGTCCTAATGTAATATCGTGGGCTTGCATATCCCGATATATTGCCTGTCTCCATGCCGGCCATCTCGTGAGGTTCCGGTGGTTTCCCACAGCATCTACTAACCCATTAGTCTCAGGGCCAAAGGTGTACCACCGAGGCACCCTTGTTCACATTTTCCTATCCACATCATGCTAGGAAAGGGGGGGTGCGTTCTATGTTGCACCGCCAAGGAGAGAAATGCCAACAATTAGGAGCTCCGGCCTGCCTTGCTGCTTCTAGGATCGGGCCTTTGCAGCGGAAATACCCATATCTCGTACCCTCCCCTCTCCACATGGCACAACATGGTTGGCTAGCTATACTTGATTTTCAGCCACCAAACAAGCTTATTTGCATCTTGGAAGTCTTACCGCGTTAAGCTTCGCCTTGGCGGGTACGACCGGAACAGCTACATCCTCCAATGCATAGTGATTCCGGAACTCCAGCTACACGATGATATTAATTCGCCTTTGTGTTACCTGTTCAAGTATTTCCCCTCAACTGGCCAGGCTGAGAGAGACCTTCTACTGGGTGGCTCAACTAGTTTTTGCCCCCATTAGCACAAGACTGAAACTACAAGCTCGTGATTCTGCATCCTCTGGAATAGCCAGCCACAAGTATAATCGGTTGCCTGGTGGACCTGCAGTAGTCTTTACGCTAATCTTTGTGGTGTTTTCAATGGGTCTTGGGATTCTATTCGCAGCGCGAATACGAATAGTAGCCTATTTTTTTTTCTACCCGCAGATGATCGGCACTTCTCCCGAGAGTAGTATTCTTTACCCGACCTCATGCCGTATCAACCAGAGGCTGGGGGCGTCAGGTAGTGAGGATTAAATGTGGGGGTTTAATGCCGTGGAACAATTCTCCGCGTCGTAGATACTTTGTGGGCTTTGGATGTGAATCTACTACTGTATTGATGGTGTCTGCTCCTGCGTGTCCTCAGAATGACGAAAATCATAGACCTAAAGCCCTATAGATGTTCAAGCCGTGAATTCGATAAATTGCAATAGTATTAAAAACTTGGAGACACAAAACCCTTACAAACAGTAAATAAAGACCTAGAATGCAAATTTTCAACCCCCCCTCCCCCCCCCAAAAGGTAGCACAAAAGAATTCACCAGGCCTTATGTTGAATAGAGGCTTACATCATAGCTCATCCCACAGCTACGCCACCACCCCTTGTATCAAATAAAAAAATCCGCCGTGCAATTAAAGTACATTTGTCTCTGATTTTTCTTTGACTTACAATCATATGCGTCCCTGATGGCTTACCAGCAATTGCCATAGCTTTGCTGACATCCCACATCACAGTGAGCCTCTGAATTGCCACTAGATAGGTAGTTTGAGGTCAGTGGAAGCCATCATCATAACCCAAAGCAGCTATTTGGGGGGATACTCACCAGAAACCGTACTTGGAGCAGCAAGGTTTGTCTTCGTAGTTTTCACACGTAGCTGAGAAACGATCCCCGCAAAGACCATTCGTCGTGTCTAGAGTGGGATGATTTGCTCTGCGTTCCACCTGGGCCACGCAATCCCCATATCTAGAATCGCAACCAGTTCCGCAGTGCTTCATACTATCTCCGCTGTAGTTTTTACCACTGTCAGTATGTCATATATGACAGACACCTATGTATTTGTATCAAGAGTGGGGGCTGAACTTGGGGAAAAGTAAAGTAGTACAAACACGCGAATTGTAATTTAACCAAGAGGGATCACTGTTTCCTTACCAGTAACCATAATATGAGCAGCATTTGCCAAAGGCGGAGCCCTCGCAAGTTGTGTCAAACTCGCTACCACATCTTTGGTCTTCCGAGACAGCAGGGCTATCCTCGTCTTCTGTGCTGTCCTCTGGCCCATCTATCAGATCGGTATCGCGTTTGGATTGCGCAAAACGGTACCAGTTCTCAGATGGGTCGCCAAGGCATTCGCCCACAGTCACAAGTTTGTACCCTCGGCTTCTACTGAGCCCGATCATATACTCGGTAAGGTTCACAACTGTCTGATAGTGGACATCGTGTGCGAGAACGATGTAGTCATGAGTTGATTCATCTGACGATTGCAGAGAAGAGAAGCGATTCTTGGAGACCTGAATCAGCGAAGCGTCATCGTTTTCATAATCCTTAGTGTCAAGGTCAGTGCTGATAACGTGATAGCCAAGCTTGTCCATCGTGTCAATGCACCCGGATTTCACATTGCACTCTAGAAACGGCGGACGCATATAAGTTGGTATAACGCCAAGGAGATTACGGAACGCCATTTCATTGTAGATCATTTCCGTTTCTTGAACTTCCTCGGAAATCTCGTTAAGATTGCGATGTGTCCAAGTGTGGCTTGCGAGTTGGTGCCCAGCATCATGCATACGCCGAATGATGGGCGGCCATTCTGTTGAGTCGTCGTCTATACGGCCCTTGCCTCGGTTATTTCCCGCAATGAAGAATGTTGCTTTGACTTTGTATTTATCAAGAATATCAAGGAGTTTATCTGTATACTCGTAAGGTCCGTCATCAAATGTCAAAGCAACATGGCCTGGGTTTTTGCATTGAGTAATTGTAGTAGCTAAGATCTGATCAGCTTTATCTTGGACCTTGGTTTCCCGTAAATCAATAATCAACCAATATTATTGGGACTTACCATATGGAACATCGCCAACGCGTGTTCGGGCGACGCTTTCGGTGCTTTCTCCTGGAGGGCTAATTCTAAATCGCGTTTGTCAGTCTCTGATATATCATGTCAAAAGTTTCACATACTGTGAGTCGCAAGCGTCGCTATAATCGAGCTGGCATTGCGATCCTGCACAGTACTCTGTAGAAGTACCACAATAGCCAGACTCAGAACAGCATTCGCCTTCGGCACAGCTGCCAATGCCGGAGCCGCAGTCCTTATCGCGGGGCTCTAGTGTATGCTTGACGGTATTGTGAGTCTTCCCTGGAGCAGCATAGACAGCCTCAGAAAATGTGAAGGCGATGACCGCCGTAGCAGCAGCAGTGAGCTTCATGATTTGCATATCGTCGTCACCGGAGTCACTTTAGGAGGCAAGGGGAAGACTGAGTCGATACTAAAAGAGGCGAAATACGAATCGAAGCTAGAATATGTATATATTTTATTTATCCTATCATTAGCCGCATATTCCGACCACGTGGGCCATCGTTAAAAATTTCCGCGATGTTTAATAGCCACTATTCAACGATATAACGATGGGGCCCGGCAACGTTACTGTTTAAAGCGCAACTCTAAATTTACTGAGAAACGAGTGTGCTGTGAGTTTGGAGGGCCGAAAATTACGAGTGGATAGCACACTGAAACAGCCAGAAGGCTATCTAGCGAAAATCCCTCTCCACGGCCTAAGCAATGCCGGCGATGTATGCACTACACCATCTCGCGATAGTTACCTACACTAGCTAAAGAGACATGTGTTGGGAAACTGCAACATCACACCACCAACTACTGCCCTTTAAGCAATCTGATCGAATCAACGGCTTGCCAAATTCCGTGCTATTACCTAGCGGTAGCTGACTACTCCGAATGTCAACATGGACCTGCAGTGTACCGGAGCACAGATGGAGAAATAGAATGATTTGGCACAGCGTATGAGATAGTCAATTGGTGATAAAACACCATCGGTCGTATTGTGCGTTGGCTTACGTTACAGAATTAGCTAAGAGAGAATTTCCCCTGGCTAAAAATAGATGAAGATTAGGATCTGGGCTGCCTTATTCTTAGCCTTTATTGCGTAGTCAATACGTATTCGCCGAAGGTATGTATAAAGTATCCTTCACGCCCATGGCTGGGTGTCTATCTAAGAAGCTCTTCATCCGAGTTATACGAGACATCTATCGGACGTATTTTACCCTTTTCTTTTCAACTATTATTTGGAGCATAGATGCGGTGTTAAGGAGTTCATCCCACAGCATCAATAGCCGTAGCATTGACGTCTCACCTTGAAGCGTAGGAATTTTGAGGGTAATACAGATTATCTCATGGCTCTCTTGTTCCTGATGGTCTAGCCTGTCCTGTTTACAGACGAAATGAAGCAAAATAGCCGACCTCGGCAACACCTTTCTTACAAGCGTTCCAGGGCTCCCGGACATCCCATTTGCCATCTTTTAAAGCTTCTACTCCATTTGCGGGACCAACCGAGATCTAAAGTCCACATATGTGGAGTTTTGATCAATTCAATTTGACGTGGCGTAAAGCCGGCACATGTACTCCATACTTGTGATACCTTTCCAACCTTTGGTAGCTACGAGGAGATTGTGCGATTTCCATATCGTATTGGAGATTTGTAGTACGACAGTGGCTGCCGTAAGTCTAAGCCCAGTTGCCTGAATCCTCAACAGAGTCGGCTTCAGCGGAGTAGCAGGGATGGTAGAAGATTCCATGTAGATTTTTTACGTCTACTTACCATTAGTCCTAAAACGAGATGACGATGGTAGATTACACAGCTCATTGTACATTTTTTGGTAAATGAGAATATTTACTGCTATTGGATGGTCTCACTCATGTCCAAACATACGATCGACAATTCCGTATCGATTGAGATGGCCTTTACACTCATTTGCCAAACCCAACAGTCCAATGATACCATATTGCTTCTAAAGAATGTAAAATGTCGATGGATACATCGTCCAGTAAATGCTCGGCTGCTGGGCTTGGTAAAACTCGCAAGTACCACGACTACTTACAGTACACTATACTTTTTAAACTTACAACAAATAGCATTCACTTTTTTGTATCAGAATATCAAGCTCCGAAGCCAAAGTTTAGCGCTACTCGGTCTTGTTTACCTTATCTTCTTTTACTTTTCTCGGCTACTACCACGGCGGTGTCTATGAGACGTGGACGTTTGTTTACGTACTATTGCGAAAGTCTATATCCTTTCTCCGACTTTGTTGATCCTCTTTCTTCCTCTCTCTTTTTTTTTCCCCCTTTACCAACTTTGCCAGTGCCTAATTCTACCCAATTGGTTAGCTTACTATCAGATTCTCCCAAGTTCAACCTCTCGTTCGTCAAATATGTCGGATATGAGTACTACAGAGGAACTGCCCTCCCCAGAGGTCGTCAGTCGCAAGCTCGTCCCTGATAAGGAAGAAGAAGAGCAATTAAAGTCCTGGGACTATGTTTACGATGTTTCTCCCGCCGGAGAAACCACTTCTGATGCAGGCACCTACTCTCCATCCATTGAAACCGGTTCCTCGATTGAAGGTGTCAAATTCGAGACGGGTCCTAACGGCGAATCAGAGCCTCTCGTCGCAGTCATTGGCGTTGGCTATGTTGGCGAGCATCTCACTGAAGTCTTCTCTCGCTGCTTCAACGTTCTCGGATACGATGTCTCTGAGACTCGTGTCAAGGATCTTGCTGCTAAATATAATGAGAACAAGAAAGTCCGCATCACATCAAAGGTGGAAGATCTCAGCGTGGCCACGCATTTTCTGATCTCTGTCCCTACACTCCTACAGTCGGACAAGACTGTCGATACCTCTTACCTTCGGAGCGCCCTCGCTACTGTGGAGGAACAAGCAGCTCCAGGGTCTACCGTCGTCATTGAAAGCTCAGTTGCTGTTGGCATGACTAGAGAGCTTCTCGGACCCCTCGCCAAAAGAAAGGGTCTCTTTGCCGGAATGTCGCCAGAACGCGTTGACCCTGGCCGCACTGATCCACCAGCCTATGCTATCCCGAAAATTATTTCTGGTCTCGACGATGTAGTTCCGGGCTCACTGGATGCCATCTCAAAGCTTTACTCTGCTGCCTTTTACAAGGTCGTCACCGTCTCCAAGCCGGAAGTGGCTGAGATGACGAAGCTCTATGAAAACTGCCAGAGAATGATGTGCATTGCTTATGCCAACGAGATGGCCAATGCCTGTATCCCTATCGGCATTGACCCCTATGAAGTGTGCAATGCCGCTTCAACCAAGCCATTTGGCTACATGCCCTACTCGCCTGGACTTGGCGTTGGTGGACACTGTATCCCTGTCAATCCATACTACTTGCTGTCCAACAGTGCCTTCCCGTTACTTGAGGCAGCTTCAGAGAAAATGTACGCTCGCCCTGCAGAGATTGGAGAGCGTGTCATCGATGAGCTCTACGCGAAGTCAACTGGAGAGGGCCCACCTCGTATTCTGGTAGTCGGCATGGGCTTCAAACGCGGCCAGTCTCACCTTGTCAACTCTCCTGGACTTGAACTGGCTAAATCTCTTGCCAAATCAGAGAAGGTCAGTGTCTCATTCGCCGATCCGCTCGTTAGCCAAGAGGCTCTGCCTCAGATTACACGACTCGACGAGGCTAACTGGACTGTCGAACACTTGGAGGAAAACTTTGACCTGATTGTCGTGGCATTCAAGCAGATGGGCCTTGACTTTGACGTTCTTGACAAGCTTTCTTGCGTGCAAGTTCAGATGTGGTGCACTTAAGACTCATGAATACCGATACCAATAATAATTGCATCCGGCAAGCGAAAAATAGACGCGGAGTATGGGGTTTATTGGCAGGATCTGGCCCTCCATAATTGAAAGTGATCTCTTTGCGGAGTGACTGAGATCGATATTGAGATGGCTGCATTGGTATCGCCGTCAGTTGATGCAGGTCAGAACTCGCTCTTCATCGATTTGCAATCATCTTGGGGGATGGGGAAAGTGCTATTTTAGAGTCGATTTGTGTGTTGGGGGTTTGCTATTTCGCATTTGGTTTACTTGGATTCATTTGGTTCACCTGGATTCATTTGGTTTACTTGGATTCATTTGATTTACTTGAATTCATTTGGTTTACTTGGGTTTTGTATTTGGAAACGAAAATGTATGTTAGGCTACCGCTGTTGACATTGATTCTTCTTCTCAGGCTCTTGTCACCATCGCATACCAGCACGCTTCGACTTGCTGCATCGGTGCACACGAGGGAATCATCCGCAGCGTGCATATGAATTATGCAATCATAGCCTAGTCTTTTTATGTAATTAATTAATCTACGGTGTCAATTTCCACGTCTTCACGTAAAATCTTTGAAATTCGTACTCCCTTGTGAAATTCCTCTACGCATCTCTGGATTTCCTTTTGCTTCTTGCTCTCTCAGCGCAATAGGGGCCACAGAGCCAATGATGCGTGCGTTCCATGCTTGGAAATTGTTTCCCCCCATCAATGGTAATGGCTTAAGGAGTTAAATCGGTCAATTGCACTTGGAGAGATGTTCCAGCCCCTCGTTGGCGCAACTTTATCCTGGGCTAAATGCTTCGCTTCGCCGTGTTGGGAAACTTTGCTAGATCTATACGTGCTAGGCATCATAAACGCGACTCCCGCGTTTTGTTTCTAGATTTAGATGGAGCCTACGCACTCTCGGAGCCGCGGAAGGTTTGTCTATGAAAAGTGGCCACACTCCAAATGTTGGTGCTACTTTTCAAGATTTTTATCTGTTGGGGGAGTATTGTTGGTTCGTTAAAGGTGTAAGGTGTCTGGCTTGCAGCGACGATGAGGGCATTCATGTATGCATTGCCAGTTTCTATAATCCATCTACTCTTATCGAGCTCTGTAGATTTAATTTGATTGAACATCTCCGAGTGTCGAAATGCTAGAAGCAGGACAGAGCTCATTCAACGTTCCAGGCCAAATTATTGAATGTCGTATTTTCTATGTATTTCAACCCTACTTCATCATATCACTTACATGTTCCTCCCGAGGTTTCTAGTGGAGTTGAGATAACATGCCGAGCGTTTCTCAAAGAAATGAGTCATCATTTTACCACAGTCCATAGAATAGCAGGCATAACTGGTAGCATCGAAGCATACGGAGATTTTGGTGAAATGATGTCAAAGATTAAGTAATCTCGAAAGGTCAGGAGACTAAATGTCATGCCTCTGCCTTGGCCATCTTGTTTGACCCACCTGTTCCGTCATCGAGCCGATAGCTGCCTGTGGTGAGATACAACTTCCCGCTTTGAGGCAGCGAGCAATGCTTCTCCGGCACTTCCACGGAAGGGCTAGATGAGAACTACCTCTATCATAATGATTATGTACTCTTTTCATTGACAACAGGTATGCCGAATACATGTAGGCAAGCTGCGTCGCTCTCACGATGTCGTCGCGCTGTGGGGCTGAGTAGTAACTAGACCCCCTTCGGTAACCCCCAGCGAGAGCATTGACGACAATCAAGCTCGGTGAGTTATATAATCAGGCTTGAAGATCATCAGGCATGAAACGAAAGAATTTTATTTCTGTTAATGCATCATAACGCCACATTCTAAATTCATTTTGATTGAAATACATCGCTCTCACCACTTGATTTAAGCCCTACCTTTCAGTTTCATTATATACAACGAGCCAAACTCATATTTCTGCCAAGAATGAAACTGCTATTAAACATCAACAGTGCGGACGACACGGCCGTTAGGCCGGGAGCTGAGATTCAGGGAACGCTGATTATTTCAGGCATCGCGAGCCAAAAGCGGCCTCAGTGCACAGCCACCATCGGAGGTGAGATGGGCCTATCAAGTCAAGCTTCCATTTTATATTTGAAGCTGACGAAATGAACCCATATTTAGGGCGATTAATGATTTCAGTACCTGCTCAAGTCGCTGGCCCTAATATAGATAACGCAGTATATACGGTATGAACTAAACCACCATCAGGTCTCAAGAATCACTTTTTTTTTAACATACGCAAAGCTATTCGAAGAAACGAAACAACTGGAGGACGAGAATACCTCGGGCAAAAATAGTCCGGATGATGACGTTCATTTTTTGCCTTTTAAATTTCGACTTCCATCTCATATGAAATGTTCTAAACATCCGGATCCTTGCTATTTTCCTCCATCAACCAATGTGCATCAAGGGACCTCTAGGATAAAAGTGGAATACTACATCACTGCAGCTGTGGACAGACATATATTTGGCAGCATATCCACGAAAAAGAGAGTTACAAAGGCGTTACAACTCAACAGCAATTTTTTATCAAATACCTCACCAGCATCATTATCCATCGCCAGTCTGCCGGTGACATTACGACAAAAAGAACGTTTGCAACCCGCACCTGATGGCTTACCAGCATACACGCCATCTGTGCACGTCCAAGTCGTGCATCCCCAGCCACCGGTTTTTGTCCGAGGGCAAGCGAATTCCATCCGATTCAACGTCCACAGCCCATCCGAAGCGGTTGGCAAGATATTTGTTCGCAACATAAATATCAACTTCAAGACTTCTACTGTGGCAGCTGCCGGCTCAGCGGCGCAACGGGTCGATCAAAATGCATCGGGAGTTAAATTATCTAGTCTCATTCCAATTGATTCGGAAATACTAGAGCTCGATACGAGCACATGGGGGCGCCTTTCTATGCTCAGCTTGAGACCAACATTCGAATCATGTCTAATGCAGATAAAGCATACAGCCGAAATAAGTGTTGGTATATCAGTAGGACCCCAGGGCAGTATTTTTGTAAGTCTCATTAAACCTTCCCTTGCCATGGAGATTTTACAGACTTGATACGCAAGAGGCTAATGTTACGCAGCATGCTTCATCTTGGTTCGACATTCTGGTAATGGACCCGCCGCCTTCCTATGAAGACATTTAAGCATTTCAACATTGAAGAGAACTATAGAGAACTTCTGCGTGGTTCGATATAATTTCTATTAGGCGGTAATTTTTGTGAAATTAGTACTATAGAAGATACCTAGCTCAGATAAATGAATGAGCCCTGTTATAGATAGACATTGATAGAAAGACATTTGGCATACAGCTTGGTCGTTGAAAAACTTGGGCATAGCCGTTTTTGGCCTTCACCCTTGTCAGCTTTGCAAAATAAATTGATCGCCGATTTGCTAATTTGCGTCCCCAAAGTAATTGGGTTGACAGCGGCTAATCCTGCCACAGTTCCAGAATGCGCATGATCAAATGAACATTGGGTTTGTCACGATTATAGATCTTATTGACGATAACCCAATATTAGAGACGTCGGAGGCCCGCAATAAATGTCGGCTGTGAGATACCTCTTACGGATGCATATGATGGATCGTCCACCGAGATGCTACGCTGCTTCGTTCCGACTTCCGAACGACGTTATGCCAGATTGAGAAGTTGGGAGCGAGATCCTGGGACTAGCTCTTCGGCCAGCTTCGAATAAAGCTTCCATTTGTGTTCCTTTGTCCTCTTCTGGTCTTTCCGAGGCATCTTTTTTGCGGGGGGGGATGCGGATGTTTCGCTCTGTAGATCAAATGGGGATGCTTAAGAGTCTAGTTGGAGTATGAGGTTGATTAGTGTGCATCTTCTTCGCACAGCTATACAGTGTATAATGACCGCGTCATGCATGTTCGTGCAATACAAGCTAAGAGGAGTATAACGTCCGGTATGGGAGCGCCACATGGGATGATTTTACTACTCTTCCGAGGTGAGAATATACAAGAAATCCATTTTCCCCGTCATAATTGAGTAGCGGGAGTCTAGAGTAAGATCAATCCTACTGTGTCTCCCAGCATATTTCTCCAGCTCCAGATAGAGCTTTCCTTGACTTGGCACTGTGCACAGTTCTATTACATCATGAGCTATTGTTTATATTAACAGCTCCCGCTGGGCATGACAAGAATTAGAATAAGAGCTTAATATTTTATGATAGCTTACAGGTGTATTTTCTTGTTTTAGTGGGGCCTCTTCTTTGAAGTGAAGATGATCAGCCGTGCCATCCAATCAAGTTGACGTCAATGTAATATCATGAAACCTTACATCGCAACAATACACGTGTGGTGATGCATGAGTGACGGCCAATATACTGTGTCGCCACTCATAATGATTTCACCACGAGGTACGAGATAAAACGCCCGTATAAAATGTAGAAGGATATCCTTTGAAGGGTAGACCATAGCGAAGAACTGGCCACCATTAACGCCAAAACCATGTCAAACATTATTCCACCAGCCGTGAAACAAGCAGTCATGGGCCAAAAGGGAGCGAAAACAGATCAGTTGGCGGCTCACACCGTCCAGCCGACCAAGGACAGCAGAATTACGTCCGACTTTGGCACTAAGCAAACTAATACAGATGACTGGCTTCGGATCAATAGCAAGGATCAAATAGGTCCATCGCTGTTAGAAGATGCTTTTGGGCGTGAAAAAGTACGTCGCAGAGTCACGATAGTAGACCTTTTTCAGTAAAAAAAGCTAAAGAACGTGAAAATAGATCCATCGGTTCGACCATGAGCGTATTCCAGAGCGAGTCGTCCACGCTCGAGGCACCGGCGCGTTTGGAACATTTCGCCTATTCGAATCTGCCGAAGACGTTACTCATGCCAATGTTCTAACCGATACCTCACGCGAGACACCCGTTTTTGTTCGCTTCTCGACTGTTCTGGGAAGTCGTGGCTCTGCCGATACTGTTCGCGATGTGCGCGGCTTTGCCATCAAGTTTTACACCCAGGAGGGCAACTGGGATATCGTAGGCAACAACATCCCCGTCTTCTTCATCCAGGACGCCATGAAGTTTCCCGATATCATCCATGCTGGGAAACCCGAGCCTCACAACGAAGTTCCTCAGGCGCAATCGGCTCACAACAATTTCTGGGACTTTGTCCAGATGCACTCTGAAGCCACTCATATGTTCATGTGGGCCATGTCCGACCGCGCCATACCGCGCTCATTCCGAATGATGCAAGGATTTGGAGTAAACACCTTTACGCTTACCAATGCCGCTGGCGAACGCTCGTTTGTCAAATTCCACTTGACTCCAGAGCTTGGAGTGCATTCCCTTGTGTGGGACGAAGCGCTAAAGCTTGCCGGCCAAGACCCCGATTTCCACCGTAAGGATCTCATGGAAGCCATCGACAACGGAGTGTATCCGAAATGGAAGTTTGGCATCCAAACAATTGACGAGTCAAACGAAGACGACTTTGATTTCGATGTCCTCGATGCCACAAAGGTTTGGCCTGAAGATCTGGTGCCTATTCGGTATATCGGCGAGCTCGAGCTGAACAAGAACGTGGATGAGTTCTTTACACAGACAGAGCAAGTGGCATTCTGTACCAGTCACGTTGTACCGGGAATCGGCTTCTCAGACGATCCTCTCTTACAAGGCCGAAACTTTTCTTATTTCGATACTCAGCTGAGCCGGTTGGGCGTCAATTGGCAAGAATTGCCCATTAACAAGCCAGTTTGTCCGGTAATGAACTTCAATCGCGATGGCGCAATGAGACACACCATCTCAAAGGGCAAAGTCAACTACTGGCCCAATAGATTCGAAGCCCAGCCGCCAGCGACCAAAGAGGAGGGCGGATATGTCGACTACCCCGAAAAAGTTATCGGCATCAAGGAGCGGGCGAAAAGCGCCAAATTCAAAGAGCATTTCTCTCAGGCGCAGCTGTTCTTCAACTCGCTTTCTCAAATCGAAAAATCCCATCTCATTGCTGCATTCTCGTTTGAACTCGATCACTGCGATGAACCGATAGTGTATGAGCGACTTGTGAAGCGACTCGCTGACATTGACATTGGCCTCGCGCAGTCTGTTGGGGAAATGGTCGGGGGAGCTGTCCCGGAGAACAAAGGACAGCCGAATCACGGGAAGAAGGCCAAAGGTCTGAGCCAGTTGGAATATCTTCCAGAGAAGCCAATGATTGCATCAAGACGGATTGGCTTTATCATCGCTGATGGATACGATCCGATTGCTTTCAATGCCATGTATGGAGCAGCTCAAGGAGCAAAAGCTGTCCCACTCGTAATCAGTACACACCGATCTCGCACATTTGCCGATGGAGAGAGCAAAGAAGGCAAAGGTATCATCCCGGATCATCATTTGGAAGGCCAGCGTAGCACAATGTTTGACGCTATCTTTGTGCCTGGAGGAAAGCAAGCTATTGAGACCCTTTCCAAGAATGGGCGTGCCTTGCACTACATCCGTGAGGCATTTGGCCATCTCAAGCCCATCGGAGCCACAGGAGAAGGCGTTTTGCTGGTTGAGAAAGCACTGCAGCTACCCGAGCATGTGGTTACGTCCAGCGACAATGAAGCCGTGGAGAGCTATGGCGTAGTTACACTTGGACATGCGCGACCGGAAGGCTTTGGAGAGATTATGTCTGCAGTTGGAAATGCCAAGGGGTTTTTGGACAAGTTTGCCTATGCGATTGGCAATCACCGCTGCTGGGAACGCGAGCTTGATGGTCTTAGTACCATGGTGGCATATTGATCGAATTTGCCAACCGCAGTTATTATACGGATGACAGACTACGAATAGTTTATATAGCTGTGCAGATGTATGAAAGAAACAATCATTGTTCAATTGTCAACAATGATAGCACAAGACTTTTAAGGTTGTTGATCATCCTAAAGCTTACAGTACAATCAATCGTCGCTTATGCTAATCCCTGCATGGTGACATCGGGCGAGAAGTAGGAAACATTCATTACCCGTTGGTATGACTTCAGTAAACCAACTAAAAGTGGAACTAACGGGTAGTCTGCTTAAGTCTCGTACTTTGGTGGCCCCTTGGGCAGACTTTGCACTTGTGCAATAATCTCGTTTTCTAGAAATGAAAAAGGAACAAAATACAGTGTTTACCGTGTACTGTACAAACACTGTATTATTTTCCTTTATCATGCGGATATTGCACGAGTGCAAAGTCTGTCCAAGCTTCCCCTTTCTTACCAACTACTAATACTACAAAGGCAGGTGGCCCTCCATATGGAGCAGCCAACCAGCCATCACGCCGAAGAGAGCTCTGAGAATCAATATTTTCAAGATACCAATCACATTCACTTCACACTCTATTGGCTCGTTTGCTCAAAAGGGAGAGGATTCGCCTCCTGGTAGATATTTAGCGTAGCAGCCTAGTGTAGGACCGAGGGCAAGCTCGCTATGTGCAACCCACAAGGGAAGAGAGAGTCCAAGTTGAGCAGCGCATCACAGCATGTGAAAGAGTGCACCCGACTTGTACCTACTGTTTACAGCATAGTAGCTCCAGGGAAACTCGTATTCTTTGCAAGCTGGCTGGTCCGCTGTTTGGGAGAGTACATGTATATATATGGAGCAACGGGCTCTTCATGTCGAAATGATGTAGTATCAATCTTTGGATCCATAGAGTTGCAGAAGAAAAGGCGATTTCCAAAATGGGTTCCGGCAGTTCCTCGCCCATCGAGACTTGCATCAGTGCTATGTGCAACAATCGCACAGATTGCTACCACCTACCCTCAAGCATCTTGGATCAATCATGGAATAAGTTATACAACCTCGCCCTCTCCGAGTATCCTCAGATTGTCGTTCGGCCCAACAACGCTTCTGAAGTTTCTCAGGCGGTGAAATGCGCCAGCGATAATGGCTACAAGGTCCAGGCTAGGTCTGGTGGCCACTCTTATGGGTAAGAAGCCAAAAGAGTATCAGCTAGAAAAGAGTTGTATTGACAACGAACTCAGAAACTTTGCTCAGAGTGCGGCACTGAACAACAGCATGATGATCGACCTGGTGAACTTGCAGGATTTCCAGATGAACACCGATACTTGGCAAGCAAGCGTTGGAGCAGGCTACAGACTGGATAACCTTGACCAGCTGTTGCACTCAAACGGTGGAAGAGCCATTTCACACGGCACTTGTCCCGGAGTTGGAGTTGGTGGTCATGCAACTGTGGTAAGTATATAACCATAACCTTCACATACTTGTGAGTATGTTTTTTTGCACAAATCTTAATGCTTGGTACAGGGAGGACTTGGCCCCAGTTCAAGAATGTGGGGATCTGCGCTGGATCACGTCGTCGAAGTTGAAGTCGTAACCGCCAATGGAACCGTTGTCCGAGCAAACCAAAACGACTACTCAGACTTGTTCTGGGGCATTCGAGGAGCCGGAGCCAGCATGGGCATCGTCACCGAATTTGTATTCAGAACTCATCCCGAGCCAGGCAGTGTCGTCGACTACACTTACGCCTTCACTTTCGGCAATCAATCAGACATGGCACCTGTATTTGAACAATGGCAAGACTTGGTATACGATCCTAACCTTGACCGCCGTTTCTCGACATTGTTCATCGCAGAACCCCTTGGAGCTCTCATTACCGGCACTTTCTACGGCACCAAAGAGGAGTTTGATCAAACAGGAATCGCGGACAGGATTCCCGCCGGAGGAGTTGTTAATTTTACCGTCGAAGATTGGCTTGGAAGTCTGGCTCATATTGGAGAGACGACGGCGCTGTATCTGAGCGATCTCGCTACGCCCTTTGCCAGCAAATCATTGGCATTCAAAAGAGGCGACAAGATGAGCAAAGATTCTATCACCTCGCTATTCAACTATGCAGGCAGCGCAGATCCAGGAACGCTACTTTGGTTCATCATCTTCAACTCTGAAGGTGGCGCCATGGCCGATACTCCATACAACGCAACTGCATATCCGCACCGCGATGCAATTATGATGTACCAGTCTTATGCTATTGGCATTCCGACATTGACATCAACGATATCAAACTTTGTTTCTGGAGTTCATGATAAGATCAAGCAGGCAGCTCCAGCAGCGAACATGACATATGCTGGATACATTGACATTTCCTTGGATAGGACGACTGCGCAGTCGACTTATTGGGGGGACAAGGTTCCCCAGCTGCGACAGATAAAAGGCCGCTATGATGCCAACAATGTATTCCAGAACCCACAGAGTATTCTTTTCTAATAGAAGGAAAGATACGAGGGAAGGAGAGAAGAAGCATGTATTGCTCTGGTCAAATGTCACTTCGTCTCCTGTCATCTCCCAAGTCTGTCTTCCGTGTTTGAATCAAGGTCTTCATAATATGAGGCTCTGCTCAACCACTTTGCTTTACAAACCTTACACTATGTCTTAACGAAAATTGTTACGGCAACCTCTTGGGGCCCCAGAAGAATACCGTCTCTACTTCTCCCAGCTTGTGACCTGATTTCGACGGTTGGATCTTCTGAACAGAGATACCTTGTATATTTAGCCCTCTTTTGATCTTGTTGCTCCCTAATTTAAGCGTTAATGCGTTATGGCATGTGGTGAGAGCGAATAAGAGTGGTTGTTGACGTACGTGATGCATTTGACTGCAGCCTAGGTGGATAGTTCCCAGTTACTCCAGCATAAACCGGTACGCTTACCCCAAGTCTCGTAGAAAGATCATGTGAATCGTGTCTTGAACGGCCTTCTTGTTTTGTTACCTCCTCTACAAAAGCATTCTCGTAGACGATGCAGCCAACCACGACATGGACAGTTCGATAATACTGGTTCACTTGCATAGTATACCATTCGTGTAGACCTATGTTGCGCCTCAGCTCCTCCCGCATGTATTCCTCGCCATTTTTAAGCAGCCGCTCACAGGACGCATCGGCTTTGATACGGACAGCGACACTCATATCCGGCATGCCGCTGTTTCTGGCTGGTCTGTCTCCGATGAGGATACCAAATCGGCGCTGTCTAGGCGGGGGCTTATCTGTAGTGACCTCATACGTATCCTCAAAATCCACCGGCTCATTGACGGATACAGGGCCGCTAATGTCCTTGGGACTATAATAACATCCCCTATAAGAATTGAGGGGCTCCTGCCGAGTGTAGTCGACAACAAAGCTCCCCAACTTCTCGTATATGTGCTCTTCAAATTTATCAGGTGCCATGACTCCGGCTCCGCGGAGAGTGTATTGTGTCGCTGGGGAGTTTTGATATGATAGGGCTGACATTATCGATGGAGCTGGCACCTCTGATTGAGATAACTGTACGGTCGTAGGAGGCGCAGTGGCTTTAGATGGCCCTTTTCCCTGGCGGAGAGAATAGGAGGAGTCGACTGTCTGTCGCGGTCGGTCTAGCACCGGTGAACTAAGGCCTTGTCGTGAGACGCCTATACTTTCTTCAGACCGGTTCAAAATCTGAGATGTCCGTTTCTCAGCTGTTGAAGCCGGCAATCGGTCATTTTCTGTTAAGGCTGGCTGGAGAATTTGATCTGCAGCATCTCCACCTGAGGTTGCCTGGACTGAATGATCTGATTGTATTGTTCGACGTTCAAGAGACCTAGACTGCGCAGCTTCTCCTCGGTTTCCAGGAATCATCGGTTTAACAGAGTCTTTAGAATGCTTTGTAGATGGAGGCTGAAATATCGAATCGGCAATGTTGATAGCAGAGAGTGGAAGTTCATTCTCGTCTACCTTCTCCAGCGCAATACTGAACAGTTTATCCGAGTCAGGGCGGGCATCGGCCTCATATTCAATACAGGAATAGATTAGTTTTGAGATTTCTGTTGAGATGCCATTGGGCAGGCTTTTCCTCGTATCCGCAAACTCCTTTTTCTCAAATTGCCATGAATAAGGAGTAAATTGTGCGATGAAGAAGTAGAGCGTGCAGCCCAGAGAAAATATATCCGCTTTGTCGCTCCATTTGGGTCTACCATTGGTGATCTCGGGGGCAATATATGGAGGAGTGCCGCACAGAGTGGCCTGTTCTGAGTCTGACGCTCTGGAAACACTGAGCCCAAAGTCACAGAGCTTGAAGACTAGTTGACCTGATGAATTATGTTGGACCAGGACTGCTCACTGAGTCAGGGCAAGAAAATTAGCTCAACGTTTGAGATCTTACCGTTCCTGGGCTTTATGTCTCGGTGCCAGACTTTCTTAAATGGGCTGCCTTGGTTATCTATCTTTTCACTAAATTGATGGCGGCCCGGTCCTTTGATAGTGCCGTGGTGGCAGTATGCCAGAGCGGCTGAGAGTTGATAGATCAGGCTCCAGATCTCGCGATCAGTTGGTCGCCGCGTTTCGCTGTGGGGCTGTATCAGTGAGAGTAAGTGACTTGACGAAAGTGAGAAGCTCACAGAGGCTTTTGGAGGACAAAATATTCTAGGTTCTCACCATCGCAGAACTCGGTATAAATCTTGGCGCCCTCATCGTCTAATTCCTTGTCGAAATAGCGGACAATGTTGGGGTGAATGAGTCGCTGCAGGAGCTGCACTTCTTCTCCAACCACTCTTTCAAAGATCTCTCGCGTGGCGTATTCGGTGTGTCGAATTCTCTTACAAGCCAGCACCTACATAATTTGATAAGCAATTGAATGCAGCCAGTCGAGCAACAAAATAGCGGCAATCTTCTTAGTGTTCAGGGTATCTTTTACTTAGGTTTGGGTCTTTGGCGCAAAAGGAAACCAGAGAATCACCACACCATCCATAGTACCTCAAAATTCTGACCGAGTTATGATGTAAAGTAAAAATAGGCCTGACCTTGCTGTCTGCTATCCTCCGGACCTTTGCAACTTGCCCGGACGCCCCCCTCCTATCCGTCCCGCTGTCAAGGAATTCGTACTTTGTTGCCTGCATTCTTGCAAAAGATGTTGTCGAGGCAATTGAAATAGATGCGCAGATATTGGCAGCAAATGATAAGATGTCAATGAAGGAAGAGGTGAAGGCGAGTTGCTGGCTTCACTGCGGCTGAAGAGCGGGGGAGGAGGGGAGAGAGGCATGTGTACATTTAGCGAGCCCATTTAAGTTTGAACCACAACAGGCGTAAACCAAATGCGTCTCGATTTGACGTACGTAGGATTTGCCTGGGAGATTTCAGCTTTCTCTCTTGAGCAATCTATCACGTTGCAAATCTTGTGTTTGTCCACCCAAACACAAACTCGGAATAAACCTCGCTCTTGATTGCATCTTGACCCTGTTCAAAGTTTTGCTTCGGGAATTTCTATTTCAGGTCCTACAAACAGTCAATCGGCTGCTCTTTCAGACCCGATTATCAGATTAGCTCGCCCCGTATGCCTGCGGGTATTGATGAGTTGGCGGCCATGGCGGGCTTGGTGCTTGCTATCCCTGGAGTCATCGATCTTATGATCAAGTACGGAGCCTTCATCGAGAGCAAGGTAAGATAAATTTGGTTATTATTTCTCATATAGTCTTCATATCATGCACTTTTGTAGAACAGCAAATATACCAAAGAGTTACAGTGAATTGAATTGCAAAGACTTCTTCTCAAGCTATTCTCATCACGAGGAAGACGCTGACGTTACAAAGCATGAAAAGTACAAAAATGCAAAGGGAATCTGGTCGGAACTGATGGCCTATGGAGTCCAACTGACAAAAGGCAATCTCAACAAAATGCTACTTTCCGCAAGGGCTTTGTACACCGAGGCTGGCGCAGACCCCAAAATGAAGGACGATATGGAAATCGATATCCGGCGATTAGAAGCATCTCTCAAACTGATGACTCTTTTCCTCGAAAACGTAAAGCCGACATCTAGGTGGGGGAAGCTGAAATTTGCTATGGCAGACGAAGCAGAAGCCAAGCGGCTGAGGAAGGATCTTAAGGAGCAGGAGAAGGATTTAAAGTTGAAGATGGACGTGATCGAACAATACAAGAAGCTTGTGCCTCCGGAACTCCTCCTAGAGGACAAAAAATTCACAGAATACGATGGGTGGGGCTATATGATAGACCCAGTACTTTCGGTGTCGGCGGGAGACTACACAGAAGATCCCATCGGAAACCCGCCATACATAGAGAAGACGGTGCTGATTGAAAAGGCCGACGTGAACGCCAAGGGCACAAAGGGCAGCCTCAAGGAGATAGCAGGCCTCTTGCACCGCCAACTGAGCGACCAGGACGGCCAGGAAACCATGCCGTCGGGCAACTTTCCCAAGAAGGGCATTCTCCCCATTCTGGGCTACCGCCTGACGCCCGCGCCCCAGCTCATCTTCCAGATGCCTCCCGGCTTCGAACTGCCTGCGAATGCCCACACAAGGCCCACATCTCTCCGCGCCCTCATCGCTGCCGACGCCGGCACGGTCCCCGACCACCCACTCGATTTCCGCTTCCGTCTCGCCCGGGAGCTATGCGAGGCCGCCTTGCGCGTGCACGTCGTGCACCTAGTGCACAAGAACATCCGCCCTGAGACCATCTTTCTCTTCAAGCCGGCTGTTCCCGACGCCGCGCGCGAGGCTGCCGGCTTTGGCGATGTCTACCTCACCAACTGGCGCCTACTCCGCGAGGCCTCGGGCTACACGGCCAAGAAGCCCGGCTCTGACGCCTGGGCCGAGCGGATCTACCGGCACCCGGACCGGCAAGGCTTGCAGATCGAGAGCCGCTACAACCTGGGCCATGACATTTACAGCCTCGGTGTGTGCCTCCTCGAGATCGGCCTGTGGGACTCGTTTGTGATAAGAACGACGGCCAGCAAACCGGACGGTGACACGACGACCATGACTGTCACCCCATCAGCCAACTTCGTCGCCGCGTCGGCACAGGGTGGCTTCACTACTGAGGCGGACATGTACACGGCAGGCAATGTGAAGACGACGCTGTTGCGGCTCGCACGCGGCCAGCTACCAGCGCGAATGGGGCTTGGGTACCAAAGGCTCGTTGTGGCCTGTCTGACAGCGCTGGACAAGCCCAGTGGATTCGGGCCAGAGGTGGACTTTACGACGTCGGCGAGGAATGACCAAGTCTTGGACTTTGTTGCGGTGGTGAAGTCATATTTCCAAGATCTGTTCAAGTGAATACCCATGATTGTTACGGACCAGCTCTGAACTATGCGGCCATACCAAGGAATGCCAGCAGCGGCAGGTGAGTCGGAGCCCCTACTATGTAAGTGGTTACGTTATATTTGGTAGTACTGCTATGAATACGTAACTTCCAACACGCAGGCGTAAGTAGTATCATCTTCCGCTCGCCGTATTATTTTTCAAGGGTGGGTGAAGCACCGGAAGTGACATTGCGCTCAAGAATATTTATTTGATATCTTAATCGTGCTTTCAGAAGCATGGCAATACGTTATGCCTTTATACCATATATATGGGGTGCTTAATTTAAAAATGAAGTAAGATGAAGTTAAACTGCTTGAGGTTTCGCTGTTTCACGGCAGTGATAATAGTTGTATATGCTCAAACCCGCGTTCAAACCATTCAAATCAACGCTATTATAGGGTGGCTAAAATTCCACAGAGGGTGGTTTGAGCGCCCATGATGGAATCGCGCCACACAGTACAGCACATTGCTAAATTTTCATCATTTCTATTAGATGAGCAATTATTAAGCTGATAGTATATATGAAATGGCAATATGAATATTGCTGTCGAAGAGAATACTGCAAATGGCTGGATCTCGGCAGTGAGCCCGCTTACTAGATCTGTATTCCGGTGGCGTTCTGGCACTCTTGGTCCAGAGGACGTATCGATTTGATTTGTCTCGGAAACGGAACCGGCTATGGGCGGGTATCTCGATTACTGTACTCTCTGAATACAGCATACTAGTAGGTATGATTAGTACGGTTCATTCTCATCCACTTACTACTCATGATATGGCCATGTTATACGTGTATAAAATGTTACTGCAGTGTATTAGGTTGGAAGGATACCTATTTATACAAATATCACTACTACCTACCGACTTACTCCAAGTAGAATTGTAAAATAATCAAAATCACAAACGGGCTAAGCCTCATTGTCCCCTCAGCTTATGGGCATGAGCCAGCCATCCTCCCTTCTCCACTACCCCGCGCTGCTCCCAACCCAAGGCTCTCCCATTATTACCGAGAGAGGGGCATTAAAGTGCTGCAAATTGCCAGCTTATGAGCCAATCGGGGTTTCAGACCCACGGCCAGTCGCGGCACAACCTCTCAGATTGCCCAGATTGGCGATTACGGGGACATCACGCGGCTTCACAGGCGCATCACCGGACTTTACGCGGGCCCCAGATGGCATGGCGATTAGAGAACGGGATCCTTAGCCCTGGGTAGCTTTCCAAATAACTGCCCAAGTTGGCCTGGCTCCTGTTATGCCGATTCCCTGCTTTTGCTGCATATCCTCCATTGGCCGATACTTGTACGCGGCTGCCTCGTCTATCACTTGACAGATCTCCTGTCATCTCCTGCATTCAAAACGTCCATTTCATCTAAATCAACCAACCGGAATATTGCTTCTTCATCAGCTCCAAACACAAGCTCTTCCAACACGCGGCTCTGGTGCTCAAGACGTCTGGCGCCCAAGTAGCCACGCAGGAAGCTAGCAGTCACCCATTCATCCTCTCTGTCCCACAACTCAAGTAAGTCACTGGCTCTATATCAGCTACTCCATCCCTGTTCATATCAACTCCCATATGACTTCCCAGCGATGCTTCATATGATTCAGAACACATTGCCACTTGGATGGTCTGAAACACGATAATGTGGATGCTGAATACCGTCACCATACCCACCCTCTCAGAGCAAGCCCCTCATCGGAGCTCACTTCGGCTTCAAAACCACCAAACTCCCGATTCCGCTTACACTTGCCACCACTCTTCAATCATAATGTTTGATAAGCTTAGTCGTGCTTCATATAACTAATTCTGCAACAAGCCCTCCATTCAAATAATCAAGACGCCATGCCTCTTCTGCATCGCTCAGGGACGTCACTGACGGCGGCCCTCTTGAGAAACCGCCCCACTGCACCGATAGCCGGCGCCGTAGCCTCATCTCACAGCACATACACCCGGCTTCACACAAGTTGTCAGCGCTCGTCAAGTTTAACAGTTCCCGAATCCGCATCTAGAGCCCGAGGCCGAAGTCTCGTTGATAAAAGAGCAATCCCATCTTCTGCTCTTGTGAGTGCTAACCACAGACATGCGTCAACCGCAGCCATGGAGAAGCCAGACTACAACAACATGTACACGGCCTCGTCGGCCTTTTTCGAAGCGCTATGGGAAGCTGGTGTCACCCACTGCTTTGTAAACCTGGGATCTGACCACCCAAGCATCATTGAGGCGATGGTCAAGGGGGCTCGTGAACGCAAAGGCAATTTTCCCAAGATGATTACTTGCCCCAACGAGGTAAGTCATTTAGTGTTTTATACACACTTGTAGTCTCAGATGGATCGCTCAGAAGAAAAAAAGAGAAGAAAAGAAAAGAAAAAGATTGATGCTAATGCTAATCAATTAGATGGTCGCCATGTCTATGGCAGATGGCTATGCCCGACTAACCGGCAAGCCTCAGGCTGTCATTGTCCACGTTGACGTCGGCACACAGGGCCTTGGAGCGGCCGTTCACAACTCAGCATGTGGCCGAGCCCCAGTTCTCATCTTCGCCGGCTTATCACCATTCACTCTTGAGGGCGAGCATCGTGGCACCCGTACCGAGTACATTCATTGGATTCAGGATGTTCCTGACCAGAAGCAAATTGTTGCCCAATACTGTCGATACACCGGCGAGTTCAAGACTGGCAAAAACGTCAAGCAGCTGGTCAACCGTGCGCTGCAGTGGGCCAAATCAGGACCGCAAGGCCCGGTATATCTGTACGGTGCACGAGAAGTCATGGAACAAGAAATCGAGCCCTACCAGCTGAGACAGAGCGACTGGAAGCCCGTAAAGCTGGGCAGCTTGCCCCAAGACGCCGTTGATAACATAGCAGATGCGCTTGCCGGTGCCAAACGACCTCTGGTTCTCACAGGATATGGCGGCAGAAACCACGAGTTCCCCGGAGCCTTGGTCAAGCTCGCCGATACGGTCCCCAACCTGAGAGTAGTGGATTGCGGAGGCAGCGACATGTGTTTCCCCTTTGATCACCCAGCCTCTCTGGGTCTCAACTATGGCGGCGAAAAGTCCATTCCCGATGCTGATGTCATTCTTGTCCTGGATGCTGACGTCCCATGGATCCCCGCCCACATCAAGCCAAACCCAGACGCCAGGGTGTTCCACATTGATCTAGATCCTCTCAAGCAGCAGATGCCCGTCTTTTACATCGAGTCTGAGGCAACGTATCGTGCTGATACTCAGACTGCCATTGAGCAGCTGACTGAGGCTCTCAAGACTGGTGAAACTGCGAAGAAGCTGCAGGCCCAGAACACCACACAAATTGTCCAGAAGCGTAAAGAGGAGCATGATTTACGTCTTGCCAAAATCGCCAAGGCCGCTGAGGTTCGTCCCGATGGCACGTTTGGAACTGGTTACTTGTGCCGGACGATCAAGAAGCTTGTGCCGGAGGACACTCTGTTCGCCATTGAAGCCGTGACCAACACCATCTTCGTCTATGACAACATCCAACCTTCAGTCCCTGGCACATGGATCAACTGCGGTGGTGGCGGTCTGGGCTGGTCTGGCGGTGGTGCATTGGGCATGAAGCTGGCCACGGATGCTGAGAACGGAGGCAAGAACAAGGGCAAGTTTGTCGTTCAGATTGTTGGTGACGGCACGTATCTCTTTACTGTTCCTGGCAGTGTGTACTGGATCTCAAAACGCTACAACATTCCCATCTTGACGATTGTGCTCAACAACAAGGGTAAGTCATATAGAAATTTTTTATATACATTTACTGGCCTTTGCTCTATTCTATGGTATAATAGAGAGCTAACAATTTTGTGATAGGCTGGAACGCCCCCAGACGGTCTCTGTTGCTGGTTCACCCCGAGGGATTGGGCTCAAAGGCGACCAACGAAGAGATCAACATCTCTTTCGATCCCGCACCCGATTACTCCGGCATCGCCAAGGCGGCTGCAGACGGTGACATCTTCGCCGCCAGAGTGAGCGAGCTAGCTGATCTAGAGGGCGTGCTGAAGGAGGCCATTACCCATGTTGAGAACGGCCAGTCAGCAGTGGTGGATATCAAGGTTGCGTCAGGGTGTTGAGCCATTATTTGGGTCATTTCTGTTTCATTTTGTTTCCTAGGGGGTTAAGCGATATGCGGATGTGTTTTATGTAGACGGTGCTTTTTGCGGATAGAGCCGGGTCCCGAGTAGGGTCGGTCATCTTAGACTCAACATATGTATCAAGACGGCTGTAGTCGGAATAAATCGAATGCATCAAAGCCTGTTTGGTCAAACGAGAGATTATGTTGTTTGGCCTGTGAGTTTGGCATGGCCTGTGGCCGATTGCAAGATGTGGCTTGCAACCCAACTCTTATCCACCTCAGCTTGGTATGGCCTAGCTTGAGAGAAATCAATATGGGCCTGGCTCGGGATAGAGACAAACGTCAAAGAGTCGGTCATCTTGGATTCAATGTATGCACCAAGACGGCTGTTGCCAACGAATCAAATGCGTTAGAGCCTTTTGGCCAGAAGCAGCAGTCTTTGTTTTTATTATAGCGACGCTGCTTTCATCACATGCCAATTTCAATCTCAACTCATAGTTGAAAGTGCATATATGCGCGACGTACGCCTCATTCTTCAGCACACAATCCTAGAAAGCCACGTCTGTTGTCTCCTAGTGCGCGGTTACCGCTTAATCAATATTTAATTTATTTATAGCAGTATCGGTGTGAGTCTTACTGCAGCATGCATTCGGGATTGGCCGCCATCCTTCGCTCTTCCGCCCTGTTAAAACGATGTATCCAATAAGACACGGACAGATCAGTACTTGTCCTACTTACTTACATGCCACTAAAGCCATATTCCCCGAGTGGTGATAGTACTATAGCGGCAAACCAAGGCAATGCTGCATGGGATCCGCTTCTTCGCTTGTCTTGTTGAATAAACGCGTGCTTGAAGCGGGATATTTGCAGCGCTGGACCAATTGAGTTGATTCAATGCAGTTGCCGCGTAGAGTCTAGACCGCTTCACGGCAGACGCCACCGGTAGAAGTAAGAATCTCAGCACATGTAGCTTATAGCACTAACGGGTGGCGGTTATGAGGATCATTAATCATATGGATCGAGTGCATCGATGGTGTGTAGCTGGCGTGGGGAGACTGTTCAGAGGATCGGCTCAATGTACATTTACCGCCCGCTATATTGTGAGGCAACGATATCAACAGCCTATACCTAAGGTATTAATTAATCTCTCCTATAGCACATGTACTAGGCACAAGTGGTATGGATCGATCTGTAGAAATAGCTCTGTTTCCGGCCTGTCAAATTGCCCGAGTGGGGAGAAGAAGCTACCCTTGTGGCGTCAAGCTCTCGACGGAACGAGTAATGGATTTCCAGGCATTTCGGACAGCAGGAAAAGCAAAACAAGGGTCCTCTTAGTCCTCTTAGTGAACGGTCTTAATTGATGGCCCGTCAAAAAGGGTGCTGGTGTGGATCGAGTGCTAAATAACCGGTACCGGTACTTGACTGGATGGAGAGCGGGTGGATGAATGAGTGGGATGCCCCCATTTGAAGAGGATGGATATGCATGCAAGCGATGTACACGTATCGAGTCATATGGCAGCCCAGTACAGTCCAGTAGGACTACAGTACAGAATGCAATGTTTGGAAGGATTCAGAACGATACAGCATGCGTCCCTGGCTGTGCATCACCGGCTCAGCTCCAGCAGCGCAGGGCAGAGTGATTCGAGCGCGTCGCCATTAGTCGCGCCATGAATCACCGCAGCATCAGCGCAGCATCACATCAAATCTCACTTGTCTCCCAGACGTGGGGTTTCTAATCTAGGCGCCGCTTCCAGGGGTCGCCGCACTGAGCAAATCATCTGCCAGGCCAAGCAGCCGCCTCTGCCAGCATCTGCTCATCTGCTCTGCCCATTCTTTGCTCCATCTGCCCATCCGCCTCTCTCTTGCTCGAGCTCCAGCTGTCTCAAGGCCCTGAAGAAATAGGGCGCTCGGTCCACTGTAGTGGCCCCCACGGCTTTTTTTTCTGGGCGCAACACTTGGCTGATCACGAGGCCAACTGGAATCGAGCGCGGGAGGAATTCCATTTTTTTTTTCTCCAACTTCGAATCTCGCCTCCGACAGAAGCCGGTTGCGGAAACGAACATCGTGTGTGTGGCAACCGCAAGCCCCGAAAGCTCGAAACAGCGACATAAAGGAGGAGACAGGCGTGAAGATCAAGAGGGCGCAGCAGCGAGGACGATCGATCAAACCCTGGGAGGGAACATGGGAGAGGCCCAGCCTTGCTTCGACATCTCATTTCCTGCCGCCTGCAATCGACCGAGCCGGCGCATCCACGACTGCGTTTCGCAACGATACCCTGCGATAGAAAGCGAGATAGACGAGTAATAACAATAATCAAAGAAGAAGCAAGGGGGGGGGAAATACAGAAACGAGCGATCGCGCAACAGCAAAACCAGTTCTGCTACCAACACGCGGCAGCCACGGCTACACCACACTCAACCTCGGCTGCGATCTCGACGACCTACCAACAACAATCTCACGCGCGCATCTCCGTGGTCCCGGCAGAATATTCAGACAGTGTCAAGAGACAGCTGCAAAGGCAATACCAATAGCCATGTCCTCTGCTGCGACCGAGACGCAGCAGATCGAGGCGCCCATGGCGATACAGCTGCAGCAGCCAGACTCATCCTCTCTCGATCCCAGCCCAGTCCGCGATCTTCCTCCTCCGCCAGTGCCATCATCCGATCCTCGACTATCCATCGACAGTAACAAGAGCCCCGCAGACTCAACGTCCATGAATAACGACGACTATGACCTGTTCAAACTCAAGCCTATCGATGCGCTGCAGCTTCTCAGCGCCAGCGTCGAGCTACTGGTTCGCATCACCGGCGACGTCCCACCCACTCCTCCACCAAAGACACCGACCGACCCTCAGATGAGCAACATGCAGGCCGAGAAAGAGAGCATTGCGCGGTCGCACTCCGAGAAGAGCCTGGCACGACTGCGGGCGCAAGCCATACTAGAAGAGCAAGAGGAAAAGATGAGGAAACAGCGGATCAAGCGCCAACAAGAGGAGCAGCAGCAGAAACTGCAGAAACAGAGCCGTTCGTCGGCCGGAAGTGTAAGCAGAAACAAGCTCCAGGCGTACAGCGCGTCCATGTCAGCCCAGCTGATAGCCCAACAGGACGCTTATTCCATCGACGGCGTACGCCTAAAACACGACCATCTTAAACGCTCGACACCTTCGTCCTCAGCCCCGAACCTACACCAACCAGAGCCATATGTCGTTGTCGGCGCAGATTCCCAGCCGTTGAACCTCCAGCATGGCGCCATCACCCGCAAATTTTACAGCAAAAACGAGCCACCCATCTCGGTGCACCAGTATCTGCTTCGACTACACCAGTTCTGCCCCATGAGCACAGCCGTATACCTCGCCACATCGCTATACATCCACCGCCTGGCAGTCGAAGAGCGCGCCATCCCCGTAACGAGACGAAACGCGCATCGACTGGTCCTTGCGGGCCTGCGGGTGGCCATGAAGGCGCTCGAGGATCTCTCATACCCGCATACCAAGATTGCCAAGGTCGGCGGCGTCAGCGAGGTCGAACTGGCAAGGTTGGAGATTAGCTTCTGCTTCTTGGCTGGCTTTGAGCTCGTCGTGAAAGAGGAGCTATTGAAGAAGCATTGGAAGGTGCTGAGAGAGGGTAAGACGGTAATAGATGGCATGGAAGTTCCGAAGCTGAAACTAGAAAAGAAAAGGAAGACGTCCCGTGAGGTCCATCAGCTGATGTCATGATCTTGTGCTGCATTAAAAGAAGGTGGTCGGCAAATTTGCTCGTTTTTCTCATTTGTTTTCTTCGATAAAACATTTCCAGGCTGGGGAGTGGAGTTGAGCATTGTTCGTTCTCCAGGCTCTGGCTTACCTTTTTTTTTTTCTTTGGCTCGTCGATTTTTTGGGGGGCTTGGCATCTTGCATAGGGTGGACATGAGCGAGAATGATGATGCATAAAATGTAGTCGTCTTCTCCGAGTTGTTTTTTCTTAATCATCTGTTTATTCTCCTGTTGGCTAGGTGGACCGGGACGTGGGTGGGACATGGGAACAGTTTTCTTATGGGATGAGCTGAGCTTGCTTTATTGTTTATGCACAGAGATACCCATACGGCCATATATATAGCAATGCCATCTCTGCTATCTTTTGCTATCTACATGTGGTGCTCAATGACGTTTCCATCGCTGTCTGTGTAACCAGTTGTATTGGTACCCAGTACACCCAGTGCTGGTGCCTCCTCATCTACGCAGAATGCCAACTTTATGCTACTTGTTTCTCTTGGATGACGCAGTTGTAAAACAGCTATTGTTGCATGTCTCTTCCCAAAACACGCGAATTGTTCGATTCTTCCCCATCTCGGCGATATGCAGGGTCCCGGGCGTTTGTAGCGCCGATGGCACGGCCCGAGATGCTGCTTTAACGAGCGTCCACGGCCCGAACTAGGGCCCGAAATGGTTCGACGTCAACTCGGGTTTCTGTCACTTCTCCTTATTCCGACTCTACACCAACTTTTTATCGCAGTATAGAATTCGATTTGCACTTTAGAATCAATCTTCATCCATACATCCTCCTCTAACATGCCTGTTTCTGCAGCTGCCCGCCAGCGGCTCATTCGCCTCACCCAAGCTCTCGTCGGTGGGCCCGTCGTCGTATTTGGAGGACTCGCCCTGTGGACTCGAAAATGCGCCTTTGAACCGTTCGGACCCGACACCGACCCATTGTTCAAGCATCCAGTGTTAAAGCAGCTCAATCCTCGAAGTCTTCCCAGCTCTCACGACTCGTGCGTCAGAACAGTACCCTTTGGACAGCTGAAGCCCGAGCTGCTGGAGGATGCGAAACGAGGCGGGAGTGCGTTGGTCGAGCAGTTTTCTCGAGGAATGTGGGGGGGATATGGTATTTATCATGCACTTACAGAGTGGTTTTTTACCATTGACTAATTCGGCGTAGGATATAGAATACAGAGGAGAATACTGGAGTTTACAAAGAGTCCCGAGAATGCTACCGATGTTTGGACTTCAGAGGAGCTGGGACGGGATACGTTTCAGCCTGGAGAGTCAATGTTTCCCTAATGACTAGCTTAGTGTCTGGCTAATTGGCTCTAAACAGGAACTGTCCTCACGAACCATTTTCTCGTCCTCGAAAAGTCACCAATGCAATTAGTGTTTCGGGGCTGCCTATCTCCGAAAGAAACACCATTTCAGCTCCGCGGTCTAGATAATTTCTTTGCTCTCACGGCAGAATTAAACGAGCAGAGGCAAGAGGCCGAATTTCGACTCAAGGCTATATCATTTGATGCGGTAACAACGACGCCGAAAGAGGATCCGCTTGGGGGCGTGCCGGGCATGCTGCACAGGGTGTATGCAAAGTTCTTGGTGGAGGCGGCGGTGGGATGGTGCGTGAGGTAGGTAGATGAAACTGTGAGATTCATTGTGTTTGCTAGGGGCATGCTTTTGGAGGCATTGGGCCGATTTGTACGATATATTGTGGACGCAGTTGTAGGCTTTGAACAATGGCTATTTCTTATCCATATCGAAGGGTGTGGACGTTGTAATAGCTTCTCTCTCCAAATAAATGTAATTCGCACCTATGAGATATAATTGCATCAGCTATGTGGTGTTATTTTAGACTAGAGAACGGAATCAGTAAAACAAATTGTGAAAGTGCTGCTCTTTCAGGGCAAAATCTACTTAGAAGTTTCCTATCTTCAATACACCTAGCAGTTAGCTCAAAACATCGGGGAGCAACTGTGTAAAACATGGCAGCTCTCTAAATTTTCCAGCAAGAGGGGATTATTAGAAACCAAAGAGATAACGTTGAAAAAAAAAAGCTGAGGGAAAAGAAACTCAGGAGCTGGAGGTGAAAGAGGCTGTGACAGCCAAGAAACTGTAAGAGGCCAAGAATCAGAAATTGCCCAAAAGAAGACAATAATATCCTTCCAAAAGAGGAAACAGTAAGGAAGATGCAGCACCGTCTAAAAATAAGCAGTGCTTACTATTCATTTACCCCATGGTTCCGCCCCATGGCAGTGCTGCAAGACCGTTCCGATGTCCGCTTGTAACGTGATTTTCCGCCGGACTTCATATTCTACCGTCCATAGTTTTCATATTGTCATATTTACAAGATCAGTGTATGTATGGGATCCGCTATTCAATGTTCATAGTGGATTCTTCAATGTTGATTTGTACAGTTAATGCCTATCTAAGACTCGCGGCTGCTCCCAGAGTATTATAAACCGGCCCCGTATCAACTTTTGCCCTTGGGCAAAGATACATGTATCATATGTGATATTTACTATGGTATCATTGGCGGAACTTTGCCGGCATCGACATGCGGCTCCCAATGCAAAGGGGCGCCATCATTGAACCATTTTACGACCTTTGTATCCACTTCACAGCGGAAAATGAGCAGTATCTGGAAATATTTCCTCTCTTAGATCGATATCTGGCAGACAACATTCCGTAAGCTTCCCAGAGTATCGGATATTTCTCCGCAATGGTGCTAGCGAAGAGATGGTGGGCTAGTGACAGGTGCAAGGCAACGTGGGTAGCTGACTGTAGGTCGCCGATATATCCCTTGCCAACGGCGCCCTATGACAACGCTTGCACAAACCCTTGATTTAATTAATAAGAGCCAGTAGATTTAGGAAGGTACCTCGCCAAGGCTGAGCCTCCTATTTCTACAACGTTCGGCAATTCATCACCTGGTATTAAGCGAGTCAGGTTATCGCCGCGGGGATAGCCTCTTGATACCATCCAGAGGGCCATCACGTTAGATGGATGATAGTGAAACAAACTTGATCGCCGACTAAGAAAGGGATACGGCATGGCTATTAGCGGCTACTATACTAATAACCGTCCATCCCGGCGCTAATAGATTTCTCCAGAATGTGGATCTAGGAACGCAATTGCATGAAATGGAAGATTCGGACGGCTCGGGAATCAATTTATGATAGGTCAGAATTTCACCATCTCTCATGATAATGACCGTTTTTTGGTATTACATCAAACAAAGCAAACATCATGAAATTTAAGACCTTGTCTCTACAATCGAGAGCCGTATAGCTTTATTTTTGACTGTACTAGGCTACATTATCGATCGTTTTGTATTGTAGTGACGTCTGCTTTGACTTTTGTTTATTTGCTCTTCCAACGATTGGTATTCCGCGACTCAGCCACCTTCTCGTGTTGATACAAGTCTGCTTTAGCGTTTTTTTGTATCTTCTACTTGACCACCTCCACGGACAACTCCGAAACGCATATTATCTAACAAGTTGCTAGCAGCTTTAGAATCTGTAAACACACGGGGGTTAGCTATCCAGCCTAACAAGTTCATTGGAGCAAGAGATGGAGAATCTCGACTCATTTCACACAACCTAGTCTGTCGTATAACTGTGTACTTACGTTTATAAACGCCACCGTGGAAGCTTGCAGTGGCATCTTTCCCAATGTGTGCCGCCAAGAGAGTCTTACCACCCGGATGGCTCTCCATGAAATGCTCAACATCATATATGACCCCCGAGACGCAGATTAAGTGCTTGGAACCACCATGGTTGATACAGAGAGCCTCAAATTCGGGCCAAGAGTAAATTGGTAGGATATCGAGTGAGGGGCCCCAATTAATTTGATACTTGAGTCGTTCGACCAGCTTCCATTTCTGCTGAAAGATGGCTTTGTTGATCTCATTGGCTTCAAATTCTTGTAGATGGCTTGCCAATCCCAACCATCCCCACTAAAGAAAGACGTTAGCAATATTTCGGCATTTGAAAATTTGACATTATTAACGCATAAAGAAGACCTACAAGGGAGATGAACCATTTGGTAGGGTCATAGTCAAACCACCTAATGCCGTTCCGGTAATCTGCGGGAAATTCGTGGTGGAAGTTATGGTATCCTTCTCCAAACGTAACTAGGGCAGTGAACATGTGGTCCCTTGGCGATGTTGCATCTGCGTACGGCTGGTCTCCGAGCCAATGTGCCAATGAGTTGACGCAATTCGTTGCCTGCTGAAATAGAAATACCCGGATGATGCCGGCATAGAGAAGACCGCCTAAGCCGTCATTCCATCCAAATTTGGCAATAAGAAATGGAAGTGCATAGCTAGTGAAGAGGCACAAGAAGGGAAAGTTTCTGTGCTGCCACATCACAACTTGTTCTTGGAGCAAGTCAGAAATCTCAACGTGCCCTTTCAGGCTAGGATCAGGCTTGAAGATTAACCACCCCATGTGAGACCACCATATGCCCTTGTTCACATTATATGGATCTTTTGGAGTATCCACATAACGATGATGAGCACGATGCATCTGGCACCAGTTTAATATTGAACCCTGAACACTGCTTGCGCCAGCAAGTGCCAGAAAGAAGCTCAAGCTTTGCGAAGCAGTAAATGATCGATGTGACCAGAGGCGATGGTAACCTGCTTTCATTCAGTATGGTGATACTGGTCCCATAATCCTCATGATCACAGCCTGAGAAGTAGAATCATATACGTACCAGCCGTGATGCCAACACCAGATATTATATATAGTATTCCTCCCAAGATAAATGTTTGGCGAGATAATGATTGAAAAAAGCTCCAAGAAAAGCCAATGAGGGGTAAAATAATACAGAAAGTAATGTTATTCGGCTGCAAAGTGGAAAGAAATCTTCTAACACTGTGAAGACTTCGCTTGAAGACAGTGCCAGTCTGGTAGAAGATCCTTGGCTTGGCAGCCATTTTGGCAAGATAATTCTTTAGAACTTGGTTGAAATTAAAGAATAAGCGATTAAGATAGTTTTATGGATGAGTTTTCAAGTAGAGAGTTGAAAAGATTTAGATATTTCATGCCATGTGTAACATGAAAAAGTGGCAGGTGTAACATGACAAAGCGGCAGGTCACTATTTATAAACTTCTATAAAAATAATATGGCTTAGCTTATAAGTTTGAAGCAAAGATATATGAGATATATATCTACTCTCCCTGTTCCAAACGAATATATTGACAGTTTACAGCGTCTGCTCCACCACGGCCCCGAAACCGCTTTCTCCACTTTGCCACACGGTTCTCGGTTTATGGTGAAACCTAGAGCAATACGGTAGAACTCACACACCGCACAAGTGGCGTCTGGCCATCGGGGATTGAAATTTGCCGATATCTCTGAAAATGACTCTGTCGGACCCTGAGGCAGCTAATCAGCTCCAAGGATTACTGCATGACCTTCTCTTTCAACTCAAGCGAAGTTGCGTTAGGATTGATAGGATCAGCCTAACTCCGGCATGACAGGTCATTTTGAAAAGGATTGTTCCTAGCACCTTATCAATCCAAAATATTGGACACTATAATGCCAGTGAAGCCGAGAGTTGGAACAAGGAGGTGGAGAAACTTACTCGATAGAATCCTCGGGTAGTCGTGATGCTTTAGGATATACTAGTATTTCACGCATCAGTTCCCCTTTTAGACATATAACTGTAAAGTGGCAATTCGGGGTTCAAAATTGGTCATTCGTCAAGTGTCATAAATATTTAAACTGAGTCGTTGTCCTGTATTACTTATCTATTCAACACTACACTGCTTCCCCCTTTTTATTGATTCTATATAAACTAAGCACTTTTTAATAACAGGCTTGAGTTAACCGTTCTAAATCTCATAATTAAATCCCCATATACACAATGGCGACAAAAACATTGAGCAAGCTGTCTTTGACACGCTATAGCCTATACAATGCTGCCTCTGATTCCATTGCAAACTGGTCGCGCGGGTTCATTCTAGCGGCCCTCAAACGTATTACCATTGGAGAGATAATCATAAAAGATATTCCTGCAAATGAAGTATTACAGTTTGGTAGGCCAGGGAAATTATCAACCACTCTTACTGTCAATAGCAGTGCCATGTGGTGGAGGGTTCTTAGCCGTGGATCTCTTGTAAGTCGTTCAACCGTCTACTTTGCTTATGATCCAATGCTCACCCCCAATAGGGATTTTCTGAGGCATACATGCTGAGTGAAGTGGACTGTGATGACATGACTAGTTTTTTGGAAGTAAGATGCTTGACTCATTCATCGTATACAACTCCTTAGAAGAAGATGTCTAACTTTTGTGTCTAGATTATGGTCTATAATCGAAATGATACCGCCGATATGAGAACTCCGCTGTCATATTTGACTTCATCCATGGTGGGATGGGCTCGAGCGTCAAACAAGCCTCTGATGTCTCTGGCAAATGTACAGGCGCATTACGATCTTTCGAACGACATGTTCGCCGCCTTTCTATCTCCCGATATGACCTACTCATGTCCAAAGTGGCTGCCCGCGGATGATGCTGAGAGCAAGACTGACAATCTCGAGAAGGCTCAAATAAGGAAGCTGCAGGAAATCATCCAGCAGGCTAGAATCAAGGAAACAGACCATGTGCTTGAAATAGGCACCGGATGGGGGAGTTTTGCCATCGAAGCTGTGCGGTCCACTGGATGCCGTGTAACATCCTTGACACTGTCGATTGAGCAGAAACAAGAAGCAGAGACAAGAATAGCTGCTGCCGGATTCGAAAAGAAGATTACGGTCCTTTTGAAAGATTACCGCGAGTTGCCGGGGCAAGGCCTACTGTTTGACAAAGTCGTATCCATCGAGATGCTAGAACATGTGGGGAAAGCACATCTCTCTGGCTATTTCGGCGCGGTAAACGAGCTACTGAAGAAAGATGGAGGCATCGCCGTTTTTCAGTCCAGCACAATGCCAGAGTCGGTTAGTAATCCCATAACCCTTTTTATGGTGCTATGGAATGACATTCCTCCAGCGGTACACATCCTATGATAAGGGCAATGAGTGAGTGAATCCCCACACGAACACCAAGCAGCAAACGCTAACCAGCTCCTCCCATAGTTTCATTCGACAATATGTAAGCACATAGCATTTTTGCCCCAATAGGCCAACAAAGTCAAGCTGACATGTAGCCTCCTATTACCTATTTGCAGATCTTCCCCGGCGCACACCTACCTACGGCGACTCAAATGGTGGAAGCGGCGCACCAAGGATCAGGCGGATCTCTAATACCGGACCGCTTAGTTAATTTGGGTGGCCATTATAGCCGGTGTCTTCGGGGTTGGCGCGAAAACTTCGCTGACAACTTCGAATCCCACATCGTACCAGCCTTGATGGAGCGTAACGGAGGAATAACTAAATCAGACGTTGAGATATTCAGGAAAAAGTGGATGGTAAGCACTCTATAACCCAGACACGTTGCATTCTTTGCTAGCCTCATTCACTGCGTGGGATTGTACGAACGGCTGAGCTCGCTTAAGTACTCATTAGCTAACTCGTATTCCCTGCATTCAGTTTTACTTTTACTTTTGCGAAGCTGGGTTCAAGACGAAAACATTGGGGGTTACTATGATTACCTTTGTAAGAGAGGGTTCAGTTGACACATTGGAGGGCCTTGTGCAGTAGACGCCGGTTAGAGAACTAATTATAGCGTTCTGAGTAAGCAGAGAATCCATCTGTCAAGTAGTAGTAGCACACATCCTTCTATAACTAGCACAACTAGTGTCGATCCAGATCCACTGGCATGTCTTCTTAGCGAGCTCTAGCCTTGTCGAAAATGTGATTTACTTCGTATGCACATGGCTTCCTTTCGCTTAGCCTTACTCCTCATTCGTTCTCTCTCTGCGATAGATTTGACCTTGACTCTAGGCTGGAAATAAGTAACAGATTAAGCCTAGTGTACGGATCAAATCCTTCTCTGAGAAATCGGTGTTCAACACAGCATCTTCGGTGCCGACGGATGTCATTTTTTCCCCAGCATGGCATCATTCTTGCTATATCTTGGCATTGACTCTACATGGAGAAGAGTGCTCCAGAATGAGTTAGGAAGTCAAACATTTTACTCCTCCGACAAAGCAGATCCACCCTCTTGAAAAATCCTAGGACCCTGCATTTGGAGGAAGTTTTCGTCCGAGGAGGTTTTCGTCTGAAATAAAGCATGCCGCCGATGCAATGACAACAGGTCGGCATTCAAAGCAAGGAGCGATAACTAGAGGTGACTCCACCGGCCATTATGAGGCCTCTATACTGTAGTGTGTAGAATGCATATGCTTCTACACTTTTAAGCTACTCCTACTCTTGTTAGCTACTGAGACCGTACACTACATAGCAGAACAAGAACGCTCGCTCTTGGTATTGCGTCGTATATCACAAGTAAAGACATGTATTTCGGGAGCTTGAATAATAGCAGGTACGCGTAAAAACATCTCCTGGTTTACTACGCCATATGTAGCCCTCATAAGGCTCCCACCCCAGTTTGTAACCGGAACCTCGGTGATCAATTGCATATGCTTGCTTACCGGCGGCATGGGTATGCCAAACGGCTAGCCTTGCAGACATGTGCTCCTCCAGGAGCCAGATAGGATGAGTGCAACATATTGCTGGATGCAACGTAAAGCGGTGAATTTGACGCAATTGTGGGTCAGCTTTGGCTATATGCGAGAGTGCGAGGCTTGCTCTGATGTAGAGCACGCTGAGTGGTGGAAAAGAGAAAAGGCTAATCAAACTTTTGCCCGGTTGGCATTGAACAAGTGGGCTTTCTGGGAACTAAGGGGCACTTACAGTATGCTCATGCCCTTTTTGTTTCTTTAGTACGTATCTTATAATAACATGGCGTGATACTGGGGAAGGCTGCAGAAAACCGTTGCAGGCTACCAGGGATCATAACCCCGGAAATATCCACCTCCCTGAAAAGATCAAGTTGAGCAGGGAGGGTAAGCTTGCATTATATTTTTCAATACGTCACTCTTCGCACTTCTCGTTCGGCATATGTGAGTAATAAACCCGTTTAAACCTATGTAAGCCGTTTAGCATTTTTAGATGTGGCCCAGTTTGTGACAAATGCTCAACCACGGCGATGGTATAATAGGGAATAATGCTCAGTGTAGGGGAATAATATTTGATATCATAGTCAAATATTTCATATAAGAAAACTGATTCTTTGCATGGAAACACCCGGGCACCAGGGCCTTGAAACTCGGGAGACCAATCTCCCCACAAATGCCAATGAAGGTACACGACATCATTATTATTTTGCGCCAATTTCTATGATTCCATTAGTTTTTCTTCTTATCCCACTTGTCAAGGGCAAGAGTTTGCATGTTTAATAATATTAGTGGTCTGATTCTATTACCTGCTATCAGTGCTAAGCAGATATCATATGCATACAAAGATAAGACAAGCCCAAATAACAGGAGAACTGGACTATCTGTATTCAACGTTTCACCGCCATGAAGTCAGCCCTGATATAGATCTCGGCTATATTCTTTTTTTCCTTCCTATAACAACCCTAGCTTATATTTAAATCCAAATTGTATTTAAAATCAGCCATGAAAAGTAGTTTCCTCCCTTTTTACACATCTTTCATTGGACTTATATAGGCATCATTGGTGGAGAACCCCTCCCACATCCGCTGGTGTTATCAGCCACTACGTTATCACCATCAAAAACATGTTCTTGATAGCGTAGCTGATTTCGTTAGTAGGTGATACACGCCAACGTGTCGAAATGTTTTTGTAAGATTAGTGAAATATTAAATATTAAATTTCTTGTTTTTAAAAAGCTTCTACGAAGTCACCGGCGATTTACCGAGCCCCAATTCCCCCAATAACCATTAAGTCAGAGAGCGTTCAATCATCCTTGGCACTGCCCTCTTTCCTGCTGAGTTTTTAACATTCTGTCATGGCGGGTACTCAATGTCGCTGTTGTAAAAATACTTGCAAGAGAATATTATCACACAGAGTAAGCCTATTATTATGATATAATTTGCTAATAGGTCACTAAAAATGATATTTGTACCTGCTTCTTGGCCCACTCGTAAGCGAGAATATTGATGAAAGTGCGATGTCACGATTGCGTTCAAGTATACGAGTAGTTTGCCTAAAATCAAGAACATGAACGCTTGAATAATAACAGCTAGTTGTTTTGTAGATCGCCTCTCCGCTTCGCTTAAAGCCTTTTTCCTCATAGCCCTCCGTGAGCGGCGAAGATCTCAAAACCTTGACAAAGTACTCAAGGAAAGAGACCAGCGTGCTACTCCCCCTCTTCCTAGTATAGCTCCAGATTAGTCTCTAGATAGAGTTTCCGCTGCTTCATTATTTCAAGATCTCGGCCAGATAGCGTTCGGCCCGTTACTTAGCCACGGTGGCGCGTATACAAGTACGAGACTAGCATCTAGGTAATAATCTATTGAGCGTCAACAGCTGATTTCCTTTGGCATATCTATAGTCTACGCAGTGTAGGCATCATTGATTGCGGATCAGATACTCATATTATAAATACAAACTGGTAATCTATCCATACCAGTGGCGCTTTCTCGCTAAACCATGTACCCCAATCTAGGCAATTAACTCTAAATCATGAGCTCTACTTCCTTTCTAAGAGCATACTTGGAAAAATTCTTTCAGTTAATCCAAGTAAAGATGATTTCATCTCAAATTTAGGACCATCGCATACGAATCCTGGCGTTCAACTTCCATCAAGGATGCTGCGGTGGATGCCGGTGGCTTCAACGTTGGCTTCTATGCTACCGCTACAAAAGCATTGCCATCCCGTATAAAGAGCGATTCAGGCCCTTACGCCGCTATTCCACGCTATGGGAAGCCAATTTCTTCAATGGTGTCTTATCAAATTCGAAAAAGGATGGATAACAGTGAATCGACAAACACCGGTCCCCCAGAAAAGGCGGCTAATGTGGAAACCACCGGCGAGGCCATACCCATAATCGCGGAGGCAGATCTCGTGACAGCTTTGGAGCAGCTTCTTCAAGAGCACGAGCTAGATCAAAACTTTCCCCAGGATATCCTAAACCGAATACGAGACTTTCTTGAGAGGCAAAAAAGCCATGACTTGGTGACGGACCTTGAATTGGCGCGAACTCTCCTAGACGACTACCACGAACAGAGAAATTTGGCATTGAACCATTCGGCATATCCAGAAGTGCGCGCTGTCGTCGATCCCACCGATGATCCCACAATGCCGGTGGCAACCTTTCGAGTCTTCTTGTTGGGCACAATATTCACTGTTGTTGGTACTGCAATCCAACAGTTCTTTTCGTTCCGCATGCCAGCCATCAATATCACGACATATGTCATTCAGCTGCTCTCCATGCCCCTCGGTGTAGGAATGGCCAAATGGCTGCCCTGTCAATCTTTTACTATTAAAAAATGGACATTTTCTCTAAATCCTGGCCGTTTCAACGAGAAGGAACACCTGCTCATAGCAATTATGGCAAACGTCGCCTTTGCTGGGTATATGCATGGAGCATACATTGCAAGCCCCATTCAAGTCCTCTCTCTGGACCTCTTTTACGGAGAAAAAGTTCTTTCTAATAGTGCTGCGTGGCAACTTACTACATTTATTGCCACGCAGATGCTTGGTTATAGCTGCGCTGGCATCAGCAGGAGATTCCTCGTTTCTCCCCCTTCGATGATCTGGCCGCGACCTCTCGCCAACATTGCCCTCACAAAGGCGCTACACAAAGACGATGCTATAAAGAATGCACAGAATGCGGTCAATGGCTGGACTATCTCGCGCTATCGATTTTTTCTCATTTGCTTCTGGGCCATGTTTGTGTGGTACTGGATCCCAAACTACATTTTCCAGCCTTTTACTCTCTTCAACTGGCCCACATGGTTTTCACCGAGTAATGTTAAACTCGCTCTCATCATGGGCAGTACTTGTGGGCTGGGGCTAAATCCTCTACCAACACTAGATTGGAACGTTTCGACTTACTTTGGAGATCCGATTGTAACGCCTCTCTTCACTCTCGTCAATTATGCCTCCGGGATGGCTTTTATGGGCTTCATCATCGCTCCAATTGCATACTTTAGAAATGCGTGGCACTCTGGATATCTCCCCATTAACACAAACAGGGTCTATGACGACACTGCAAATTTGTACGATATACATCGAATACTCAACGCCAACATGACACTCGACGAAGACAAGTACCTCGCCTATAGCGTCCCTTGGCTGTCATCAAACCAAATCCTTAAGCTCGGCGCGTTTATGATGATTTACGTGGCTGTTCCTATGCAAATGATTCTGTGGCATCGTAAGCAAATCACACAGAGCCTGAGATCAATATGGGACCGTAAGACGCGCGAAGAAGACTTCAACGATGTACACAACCGACTGTTGCGAGAGTATGGCAAATGCCCCGATTGGTGGTATTTGATTATTCTGGCCATATCTTTCGGATTAGCATGTATATCTGTAACAATGTGGCCAACGGGTATGCCTGTTTGGGGCGTTCTTTTGGCTGTATTCTTCACAATTTTGCTTCAGATTCCCATCGGAATGCTCACAGCCATCACTAATATCGAACTACCGACGAGTATTCTATCGCTCTTGATTGGAGGCTATGCTTTGGAGGGTAAAGCCGTTCCGAACATGATTTTTATGCTATACAGCTATGTATCTACCTCCCAAGCCATGAATTTCGTGGCTGATCTTAAAATGGCTCACTATGCTAAGATACCACCAAGAGTAGTCTTTGCCGCGCAAGTTTACGCCACTATTATTGCTGCGTCGGTTGCCTTTGCTGTGAATCGCTGGGTACTTAGTAATGTGGAGGATTTATGTACTGAGTTTCAAAAGGAGCGATTCTCTTGCCCCCATACGCATACGTACTTCATGTCATCCATTCTCTGGGGTGTTGTAGGACCTCGCAGGCTGTTTGGACCAGGAGGTCCCTACCGTGCCATCATGTACTGCATTCCATTCGGCATCCTTCTCCCAGTTGGGGTGTATCTTGCAGCAAAACGCTGGCCTGGATCTTTCTGGCGCAGCGTGAATGTACCCATCTTGCTGGCTGGTCCACTGGGATGGGCGCCTTATAACTGGAGCTACATGCAAGGCACGCTGTCACTTGCTTTGTTCTTCAACTTTTTCATCAAGAGGTGGTATAGGGCCTGGTGGGAGAGATATGCATATGTATTGACGAGCTCGTTTACATCAGCGATTGGGATCTCGGGTCTGGTGATTTTCTTTGCATTGCAAAAGTGGAACATCAGACTGGACTGGATAGGAAATAGAATAGCATGGCAGGGGGTTGATAGAGGAGGATATGTAGACAGTGATGGACATGTTGTCAATTGTACCAACTTGGTGCTGCAACCAGGCGACCATTTTGCATAGATTTAGAACTGCGCAGTATAAAGAAACTGTTAATTCGTCGACTTCCATTATGTCATTGTTCAAGATGTCTCTTATCAGAGTATTCAAAATGTATGGCTAGGTAGGCAGATATTCGAGATACGCTCAACAGGGAGTAGTAGTAACTTGGAAAAAATTATATATTAAGATCATGTCTATGGACAAAACATCAAGGGTATCTAGTAACACGAATTTCGTACGCTCCATATCCAAAATATTTCCAAGTATAGCCAAATGCCATTGTCAATCTTTAGGTCACCCAGCTGCGTTGTAGCCTCAGCGATACAACAAAGGCCACTGAAACTCAATATGTACAAGTCGTTCCAAGTTGGCTGCTCTCGATGACCAAGAAGTCGCAAAAAATCTTCAGTCGAAGAAAGAACAGAAAATCACCACGATATAATCAGCGGGCGCAGTGCACGGCACACCCAACTGTCAAACTGAGCCTCATCGAAAAGTTCCCAGATAGTGAACCAGGTCAGGGCGACGGCTACTACGATGAGCTGTCCTTCCATCACGGCGGTGTCAAAAGCCTCAATTTGGCTTTCTGAGACTGTCCATAGTGCACTGCCGCATTTTGCGGCAATGAAATTGAAGAGTGTAGAAGTATTGAATTCGTTGGACATTTTTGGTAAGTTGCGGGTTTTGCTGGTGAAGTAGATAGGTCCAGCGCAATTTTTGGAGATGACAAAGGTATATGTTGAGTATGGTTGAGGATTATCCGTCTGTAGAAGTAGCGTAGAGTGGAAGAAATGATTATTTGCAAGTGGAATATATTGCAGCGAAGCAATGGTATTTATATTGATGCTGGTATATTTTGACTTTGTGTTTACGTATCTATCTTATGGGTCACAAGTTAAGGTATTTGCTAAGATAGTTGGGTAGATATTCAGTCATCTTGGTTACGAATTTGTTGAAAAGTATTTTCTACTCGATTCACTCATGCGGTAGCCGCTTGGCTGTGGATTAGGCTTTTCATGGAGCTACCTTATGTATATTGATTCACTAGGAGAAACTATGGTCCACTAGATTAACTCTCAAGTTTCCTTGCGTTGTAGAATGCTAAAGGAAGTAGAGGTAATAGAAGAAGATTAAAGTAGCCCAATAAACTAGCAATATTAGCCACGGCTGGGGTGATAGATACCAAGATAACAAAAGCAGCGCGTTGGATAACGATTCCAGAAATAGATTCATCATACGCGCTGGGCATACGTATGCAGAACCGCATTCGCCAATACAGGCGCTTATATCATGGTGTTGGCTCATTCTATTCAAACAAAGGGGGATTGTAGTCGAAAGACTTGGCCGTCGTCTACGGCCTCGCTACCGACGATGCAGAAGTCTGAGCGTGTGAAAGGGCCCTTACTGATTCTATATTTAACAGAAAGAGAGAGTTGGACGACCAACATACGATCGTCGACTCCTACAGGATCGCACCGCCACTGTTAGGGAAGGCGACCAATAAACAGCTATGAGGAGCTCACTGATTACTGGCTACTTGAACATTTGTTCCCTGATGTTATGTGGCTGTTGGGAGCTGCAAAAGGGGTACGGGGTAAGTGAAACGCCAAACAGTTGCCAAACTTACTTTGCTCATCCAAGTTGATGCAAGCCAAAGCTGTGAAACGTCAAGCTGGATCCAACATGCTGGGACTGTAGATAGCAGATAAGGGGCTAGGAAAACGTATCCCGAACAGATTTGAAACAGCCATTAATGGATTTGTGGAGGCGCGCGTCAAACCGCGATCTGGAAGTGGCCCGGCGGCATATCCCGCGTCGACGGAAACGGTCAAGACAGGGTCGTGCACGGGCACGTTGGATCTGGGGCTGAGACACCGAGTCGATTGTATTGCTGTTGCATTGTTCGATTGTCTTTTTAACGTCCATGGAATGTTCTCTTCACTTCAAGCCGGTCGTTATCTCATTTTTGTCTTACCCTCCTTTTTAATCCGGCATCACCCAAGCAATGGACACTTCATATTGTGGCTGGGGCAGCGTGGGTAGCACGTTTTCAATTAAACTGGCATTCCAAACCACCAAAGAAAAAAAGGTGACAATAAGGACAATAAGGCATTTTCACAAAAATTTAATTTTTGGACATGACAAGAAAAACTTTTCTGTGCGGCAGGCCTTCTTCCAAAAGGAGGACCAAGTGACCCAGCGGAAAGCGTCCGAATGGCTCGCGCTTCGGCAAAAGACGCAGCTTTGCGAGGACGGGTCAGATGAGAGGCCTCAAGGCGCACAAATATGGCCACCAGGGCTGACTGCCCTTTGAACAAGAAGAGAGAGAGAGAGAACAGAGGGCTGCCAAGACAGCCAAAAAAAAAAAAAAAAAAAAAAAAAAAAAAAAAAAAAAGAGACAAGACGAGAAGGCCGACTGAGCAACTAGTGATTGTGTCTCAGTTTAGGTATGGCATCCAATATAGAACCACCAAAAGACAGGACAAGGGAGAGGAGGGGCGTGTGGAAATGATAGCGACGGCCGGATATGGAAACCGGTCACCGTCTACACCCCCCTTTTTGTCTGCTGAGGCCCCGTCCTTGCATGCATGAGGAAAGGAGACAATAGGATTGGATACTTGCTCTGTCTGTAGCGAATAAGTTGCGGGTGCGTGAAAGAGCAGGCGAATCAGAGACTGTAGAAGCTGAGAATGTGAGAGCGAGGAGTGGATAAGAAGGGGAGCGCAAAAGAATAGTATGAAATGGGGGAAAACGAGAAAGAAAAAGAGAAGAAACGTCACATTGCACAGTAGACACAGGCCATGAAGGGTATTGAGATACAGAGCCATTCGTTATAATTTTCGTTTCGCATCTTCCGCTCAGCTCTCATTATTCATCACCTACCGCTGTCGAGTGGCCATGCAAGGAGGCCGCCGTTGCTGAGCACTCCAAAAATGGAAGAGGGCTTCAACAAAAAAAGCATGATGGGGATTGGGGGCCGTTTTGTGAAGAGCGCCACAGCTGGAGGAAGGGCGAATAGACTGGCCGGTTGAGTGCTGACGATGGGTCCGGGATGTACGTACGAGTACATAGAGGCAGTCGCTTATGGACGGCGAAGAGTGCCTGTGCTTACGGAGTGCGAATCGAACAAGAGAGCAAGTGTCTTGTACTGTAGCAGAAAATAGACTGTGTGCGCAAGCTCTGCTCCGAATATCGCGAGCTTACGACGATGTGTGTTTGGTTTCATCCCGGGTAGGGGGGGTGTCTGCCAGAATCAGACAGCAGCGCGACAGACAAACGACATTTTGTTGAGCTGACAAGCACTCAAGATTTGCGTTTCAAGGGAAGCTTTGTTTCGTAATACTCACCACGTTGCAAGAGAATAGGATCCTTAGCGGCGTCGTTGCCCATCTTGATAGTCGTCTTCTGGTATGCTCAACGTAAATCACAGGTTTGAGCTGGTGGTGATAGCCACAAACCAATAGAAACCCCTGTCCAGCCCGCACCCTCTCGCCACTCTCAAGAGCATTTCCTGTACGAGTGCTGCTAGTTGGTTAGTTCGTTGGTCTGGGTCATGAGGACTAATGCACAAAAAATAGAGTCCCGGAAGCAGGTTGTGCGTCACCGCGGTGAGACTCGTGAGAGAGCCGAGGGGGTCCTGATAGCGCTTGTCGACTAATGATTTCGCTTGGATAAGAGGCCAGACACTCGTATTGACTGGTACAGAATAGGCAGACGCGCTTGAGCTTGGCGAGGCGAATGTGTCATTCGTCATTGCTCGCGACAGTAGTGGGTGGAGGGTTGGATGGTGGATGTGGATGGGGTCCCATGACGCTTTTCCTTGACAGTTTAGCTCGCTAGATTGATAATCGTAACGAGTGTGGACAGTACGAGCATTGACGTTGATTGATGCTAGTTTGGTGATTGCGTCTTGTCTTGCGCATCTAGGACTTTGGGCGGATTCTGGCAGTATCGTCATGATGGCAAATTTCTTGATGCGAGTATAACGCGAGCCGAAGCCGAGAATGAGGCTCTTCGGGTCGGGCAACTGACGTGCAGTGAGGCTGTGGCCGCATGGCCAAACATGCCGCGATCGGGTGTCGCCATAGGTGCATCCTCTAAGGTGAACTGGTGGCGGCCTCTCTCGCGTGGGCATGACGAGCATCGACTGAGGCAGTGAAGCCAGACAAGGTGAGGATGGCGATGGTCGTCTCGCCAGAACCGACAGCCGGCAAACTCCAGGAGGGAGGGAGCGCGGTTGGGGCTGTGACTGACAGACAATAGCGATAGCAATAGGGCCTAGTTCTAGCTTCCCTCTACTGTAGTCTAGGGACTCGTTAGCGAGGGAGCCCACAAAAACTGGGCGACACACTGGGGACCTGGGCCCGGCCAGGCAGCACAGCCCAGGCGGCTGAAAATTAACGATGAGCGAAGGAGCCTGGAGGCTTCATGTAGGGTTCAATACAGTGGATTAGTAGCATGTCCTTGGCCTATGGCGGGGAGGGCGACGTTGCTGGGGGATGGATTATCTTCATGTACAGACAGTACCGTATCTTGTTCCCTGCAGAATCCATGTGCCTCGATTGCTTGCATTTCCAAGCGATGCCTCAGGCACGCGTCGCCGCTGATTCGCTCCCCTGTTAGTGCTTTGGCGGTGGCTCTGTGGCATGCGCTAACATGCAGCGCCCAGGTGCGGACCGCAGCCACTGCCTCGCGGCGTCTCCCGCCACTGGAGCAGCTGCCAGATTCTTACTGGTGCCTGCGTAGGACTTGGGAATGCTGTGGCCGCTGCCCACCCACAGTTTTCTGGAGATGGCATCAGTCAATCGCGGTGCTCCGCTTCAATCGTGCCGATCATGGATCATGGATCATGGGCCAGTCCAGGCAGACTGTGCGGCAGAACTGGTGCTACTGCACGCAATTGCAGCCACCAGCCGTGGCTCTCCAGTCCTTGGATGGCAAGATAGGTGAGTATCAAGGGCACAGGTCGCATCTGCCACTCCATCCATTGCTGGAATCTAAGACGACTCTGGACTACGGCTACCTACTGATGGCCAATGTCTACATGTATGACTCCAGTACTAAGCAGCGAGCGACGACTAATGCTGCGGGCTGCCGATGCCAATTGCTACTGCGGCGGCCGATGCTCGTGCTAATGCTGCTGCTACTGTACGAAATGGTAGTAATACACAAGACTAATGCCAGGCAGAAAGAATACAGACAAAGGCACCGCTGAATGAGTCAATCCACCTCCCCTGCCAGGGCCCGCGATCTAAGAGACGTGCGTCAGTCAGTGTGTTCTGCATCCTCGGCCTGGACCGCCGTCTTTCGTTGGTCAATTGTGGAGGCCCGCGATGCTTTGCTTCTGCGGTGGCTTTGCCGCTGGGAGCCAGGAACCATCTTTGATATTTTCTTGAGCAGCCAATTGATGCTCCATTGCCAGCTTCAGCAACCGCCCAGCTCCATTATCCCAAACTGCTGGTTCGTTTTACCACTGCTGGTCGTCTTTGTGGCCAACAAGAACAATTGAAATGTTTCGAATAAGCGCAGACACCAAAAGTAGCGACTACCTATTATTGGGTATTGGGAGGCCTTTGGTGCTGCTATTTTCAGCGCGGCGTCTTGTTGCAGGAGCTGCACAAGCATGTTTCGAAATTCTGCACCTTGTAGCTGAACAAAAAGATGCAGCGGCTACAGGTGAAAGAGCCTCTTCTGGCTCCCTCTTCCTTTGTGTGCTTGTCAAATGAAGGCAGCCTGTACTACATGCGCCTTTGCTAGTACATCGGGTTCTCACAAACAATCCGATCTTTACCTCTCTCACAATCGTCATTCCTTCTCAATGGCCCATCCCTCTTCTGGGTGGCCGCTCCAGGAACTGGCTGATCAGAAAATCACCGGCCGTGGCTGACGGGGCTCAGCTGTGCCGCTATTGGACTGGCTCTTGGTGTTTGCTGCTGCGCATTCTCCACAACACGGGCGTGGAGACGAACCAGAGGGAGTCATCGGAGAAGCCATTTTATGCTGCTTAGCGCACTGAAAGACGCCTCACATGCCTCGCCGACGACACTTGCTCCACACACCCCACGGCAGGCAGAAAGCGGAAAGACGACAGGGGTTTGAGCCGTCCAAGGACTCAGTCAGAGTGGCCCGAGACTCGCTATGGCTGGACATGTGGAGTGGAGGGGGGGTGTAAGACAGGACCAGAGTCCAGGACAGGACAGCCAAAAAAGCGCTGCAGCAGCTAAATGCCCTTGCAAGCTTCTTTTGGCCCTCCCTCCATCGCGTTTGTCTTTATAAGTGCAGTGATGCACCCTCACCTCGTTCTCGATCCAGCAGTTCCAGGCAACAATACACACAGCAACCCCACAAGTTCTTCTTTATACTATTTCACTTTGCATTCCAGACAAGGATCAAGGACAGCCTTCAATAGGAAAGCATCGTTTTATACAAAAGGTTCATCATACCCACCTTTTGCGCTCTCTGCTCCTTTCATCCTACATCCAACCAACACAACCAACAACAACCACATTCAGCATCACTCTTGGACACAGAGACACAGACAAAAAAAGACGATATAGGATATTAAAATCCTTCATATCTGTTAGCAGAGTTACATCTTCTTCTCTCGGACGCCTTGCCACTGCAAGGACCTCGTCGTCACAATGTGCACCACCAACGTTTACACCTACGTCTACTCAGACGGCCACAAGGAACAGTCTCGCCAGCCCGTCCTCTGCTCAGCATCTCGCAACGGCAAAGTCTGCTCCCAAAACGTCGTCTTCCAGCACCCCAACCAGTATATCCAGCACACCGGCTCAGCCCTGGGAACCTCACCGGGCTCTCCCTACCTCAGCCAGTTCCCGCCAACACCCACTTACAGCCCGCGATCCGGTACACCAAACTACCGATCTGGAGACGAGTCCGACCGATCGCGCCACAGCAGCTCATCGAGCTCACGGCGTCGTCGCTCCTCCAGCCTTTACATCAGCGGACAGAATGTTATCGACCTAAACCGCCACGAGGGAAGCCCACGGCGCGAGCGCATTGTCTTGGTTGAAGGCCCGCCCACCCCGCGAACTCCTCCAACACAATTCAGCTTCGCCAACTTTGCGCCTCCTTCTCCCAATGCCAGCGCCAATGCTTCTGCCTCTCCTTCAGTCTACGGTTCTTCTCCTCGGGATTCAAACTCCAGCTTCTCTCGCCGCCCAGTCATTGTCGACGACCGGGTCCGCGGTGAGCGTGTTGAGCGAGTGGAGCGACCTCGCATCGAAATTGAGATAGTCGAGGCCGCTCCCTCTTCACACCGAACAGCCAAACACGATCGCCACTCTTCCACCAGCTCTCGCGATAGCCACGGACGGAGCAGCGCCGATGATGAAGAGACCGTACGGCGCCGCCGCGAGCGTGAGGAGCGACGAGTTGAGAAGGAGCGTGAGGAGGAGGAGGAGCGACAGCGTCGCATCCGCCTTCGCATCGCCAAGGCCAATGCCGAGATCAACAAGCGCCCTCCGGTGCCGATGCCACCTGCACCACTGCGCGCATCTTCCTTCAAGAACGCTAGCGCTGACGACTCAGTCAAGAAGCTGGCAGAGGGTGTCCGACGCATGAGCTTCGAGGAGGAGCGCCGCGAGGAAAAGGCCCGCCACCTCGCTCGCAAACAGGAGCGCCGCGAGGAGGAGGAGTCCCAGCGCCTTGAAGACGAAGCCCAGCGCCAGCGTCTGGCCAACCGCATCAACATGCCACAGCGCCGCGCCACAGTCGGGGGCAGCCGCCGGCACCGCGTGGTCTATGAGGACGGCGTTGTCTATCGCCTCGAATAAACAATCTTTCATTTGTAATTTCCTTTGTCTTTACTTCCTGTCTCTGCATTTATATACCACTTTCTATTCATTTCCTTTGTACCGTTACGACACTTTTTTTTTACGACTTGAGCATATTCCCTGTATTACTTTTGAGATGGAAAATGAGCTATTTCAGGAGGAGGGTTCTTCTTTGCTTTTACAAAAATCTTTGAAAAGTAAAAAACCAAAAAAAGGGACTTGGAAATAACAGAACATGTTGTTGGCATTTGGGACTTTTGCAAGCGAACAAAGCGTTGATTTATTACTATGGAAAACTCTTTCTCATGTATACTATGATTACGATATTATAATACCCAATAGCGAATATTATTTTTTTTCTTTGGACATTATGGAGCACATGGAACTGCGCTCTTTTTCTCTCTTACATGTTCCTTTCTTCCTCCTGCTTGTGATGTCGACATATCCTGGTACCGCAGCACCCCTTACAGTTTGACAGGCAAAAGGGTTGCATGGCGACATGAACGAGGTGGGCTGGACGCAATCAGCTTCCATATTCTGTCGTTTCCATGCACTTTTTGGCCGCCACATTTACATGCATCCGTAGCATCAGCAGCCACTGAGCATTTAGCTTGCTGAGCTCTCTCCCCCTTGGTCTTCTTTTTCTCGCTTCATGTTCATTCTTTTTCATAGCAGGTATGTAGGGATCGACAATCATCAGTTCTAAAAAAAATTATTTAGCCTGTCTAAACTGGCTCACCTGCCCAAGAGCGCAACCCTTTCGGCTCTCCATTCCCCTGTGTCTGTCCTTCTCATACTGTAGCCATTCGTTCCACACACCACCCTCTCCCTGTGACGAAGGATGCATTTTGCATATGCATCCTGCAAGTTCCAAATTACCAATACGCATCATGCAGGCTTCCTTTCCAGGTCCTCGCGTCGCGCGTCTTATCGATAGTATGCGTAGTAATTCTGATAGCTGCCAGTTACGAGTTAAGTCCAGGCAATGGCGGGCCCTTTCAGCTGCCAGTAGGAGGACGGGCTGGACCACCATGTCATGGCCGTGATGGATGTCATGGAGAGAGTCTGGGTTTTTTATAGGCCCGGGGAGGGCATATGCAGGTGTGAGTGGGCGCAGATACTCTAGGACAGGGGAAAGGACAGGGATGACGAGAAGAAGGTGGTGTGAGGACGACGAGATGGATTTTTTTTTCGGGGGAGATTTTGAAATTTGTGTGTGGTTTTTTGCCTGTGCAATATTTTTTGTGGTGTTTTTAATTTATAGGATATATATGGATATTATGTTTCCGTGCTGATGAGCGCGTTTTATGTACGAAACTGGAGCCAGAGTGCGCGATTATCTTTGCTGGTGAGACGTATTCGTCAGTGAACAGCAATAGAGGAAGAAACAACAAAGAAATTGCAATACAAGCGACAGAATGGGCATAAAACAAATATGAAGGGAAAAAAAGTGTGCGAAAAAAAAAAGTAGGAGAAAAAGAAATGTGTGGTTGTGGGCAGAGCAAATATCTTGGGTGTGCGATGTTTCAACAGCCAAAACACGAGTTCGCGGGCACCAAACTAGACGAAAAAGTGTTCTCGTGATGACTCGATTTTTTTCCTCCGTGCCTTTTCAGCTTTGACAGAAACCCACACACCACCTCAGTCTTTTCCCTGGTCGCAGGCTTTTCTTGTTCCTGTCGTGTCTCTCTGCCGGCCGTCTCCACCATCTTGTCCAGCCCACTCACACTTACACGGACCCCAGGCTTTTGAGGACCGAGAATGCACGGAGCACGCACATAATTAGCAACACTGCATACTGCTAGTTTGCATACTTGTGCAGAACCGCTCGGCGCATCCAACAAGCAAGACACGCCAAAGCAAGTGGTCAATAGCGTGTAGTAAAAGAAATGGAACAAGAAAAAAGAGCGGGAGAATGCGCACAAAACGGTATAGAAGTTATTCTGCATGCACACTCCTCTTCCATCCCTGCCTGTCTTTTCGAGTCACCCCGGGAGACCACGCGGGAAACTCGGTGTGGAGTCCCGGCGATGGTCGGCCGGTTTTTGGGCCTGGACGAGAGGGAGAACAGGATGGAGGATGGCCAAGGGACGTGATTGGGTGGACTATAGGGTTTGAGAAAATGGACCGGAAGTGGACGAGATGGAGCTTCGGAAGGTGGAAGAGAGAGAGACGGAGCATGGAGATGCATTATTTGGTAATTTTTACTACTATTCTGCAGCTTGGAGGACGGTTGAAAGGAAGCTGTGGTGGAGCGCTTGCGAGCTGCAAGCTGTGACAACCGAGGTATGAGCTGTAAGCTGTAGGAGCTGAGAGCTGAAATGTCATCGCGAGATGTGGCTGGTTTAGCGAGCAACAATACCAGGAATATACGTGATGATTGCAAATCCAGCAGAAAATGAGAGGGGGGCGACTTACACGGAACATGGCAGGTGATGATGGCGAAGAAAAAAAAATAGAGAGACAGAAAATGGGATGCCGACTGAGACAGCTTGTAGTTGAAGTTAGGTCTGCGTATGTGAACGTGGTGGACCGACTGGATAAAGGAAAAGGTGCCCGGCTCTTTTCATTTTGACACTAACGATGTATGCCCGGCTATAGTGGTGGAGGGTGGCGACGGTAGCATCGGCCGAGAGAGGCCAGAGCTGGTGTGAATGGATTAAGAGGCGGTGTGGGTTAATATGGGAGCCGGTAGATGGATATGTTTCTTATCAGAAATGGCTGTTGATATCTTGGGGTTGGAATATTTGGATGGAGTGGATGAAGCGGAGGACAAGGTCGCGATAGTGCGGTCTGAAGTTGCATGTGGCTTGAATGTGCATGGTAGGAAGCATGTAAGGGGAGTGAAGCTAGAAGAGATGGCTTTTAGTCCATGTAGTTTTTGTGGTTTATGCATGTTGGGATGATCACGAGTACGTTCCACGATGCGAAGAAGCAAGGCATGCTGGGATTTGTATTGCATGCGCTTTGTGGCGGTGAGAGAGCATTGGTTTGTGTTACACACGTTACTTTGATGGTATTTGATGATTCATGAAAGGGTATTGGCGGGTATATGGCGGATATAGAACGAGTGTCGCTTTATTTTGTGTGAGAGTGTGTATGTATATGGCAGCTGTAGGGGGCGTGTCTTAGACAACTTGTACACGATGAACTTGTAACTCACCTTGCAGCCGGTAATATTTTACAAAGCAAAGAGATATGCTATATCTGCATTAATAGAGCTCTTTTAGGTACAGGGCACAGCTTCCTTTTTTGTAGTATGCTGGGATCTGGAGATAGTAATAAGGTCCATTTCTATAAAATATAACCAGGGGCGTGGGATAATAGTAATTGATAGTAAAACAAGAATAGGGTCTGTTTAAAAATAGAATTCTGCAGTATGTGAAGTTGCCTGTGTTATGCCCAGCCCACTGTAATATAAAACATCAAGTATAACCCTCGCGTGTAATGTTACTTGATATGGCATTTGGGATTAGCTTTACTGCGATTGCCGAGTCCAAAATGCACAAATTGCTGATAATGTTGTAAATGATATAACTTCTTCTTAAACTGATTATCCGATGTGCGGAATATTAGCCGACCAGGTTGTTAAAAAGCTTTCTGGAGGTTGAAACCCTAAAGACCGTAGGACCTCAATAATAATGAAGATTCTCGCTCCAAGGAAAATGATCAACAAAAAGAAGAAGACTGCTACGTTAATGCCGTTCTCTACAGCCGTGAAGATGGGAAGCTCGCTCTGTCCTTTCTTAATCCTCACACCGTACAGCTTATTTATTACGATTCTAAAGCACGCGAAAGTCGTCATTCCAGCTGGTACGGCTGTCACTGTAATGACGGAGCTCGCTTGCCATAGGATCTTCTCTGTCGTAGTTGGGAAGGTGAACTCCCACGCGATGAAGTGCACCAGCCCGAACAATAAAGCAGAGAGACAAGCCCCGTGCAGGATGCTGTAAGGAATTGCTACCGCCCTGATATCTGTGTGAATGGCGTTGTTCGGAATCCATACGCCACTCCTCGGAGCGATGAATGGACTAGGACCATACAGCGCCACGCGAATAATCTCCTCTGGCCGACCATAGCGTGCTGCTGGAAGAACAATAGAGTACTGGACGTCTTTCGGCTTGCCCAAGAGAATTAGATACGTTATTGCTGTGCTGGCCGTGAAAGCTAGGGTCATAATTTCCAACTGGCTCGTGTTGATACGCCGGGCAAGCCGCGTGGCCAGCTGGATCAGGTACGCCAGGATTTGCCCTAGGGCAATGAATTTCACGACAATGTCCCCCTTATTTCGATCATCCAAGTCGTCTTCGTTTATGTCTGGAAGGGCTTCGATAATGCCGAGCTTCCGAGCGAGCAGGATTTGGTGTGCGTCAAGGACCCAAAGATCCCCGCGAAGGACGGCTAGATTGTTAAACATAGAGCGATATACATTGGCAAATCGTCGTTTCTCCCACTCTCCTTGAAAGTGGTCTAAATCAAGGCTCCCCAAGGCGAAAGTGACGGCTGCATCATTTGTCTTGTCCAATATCCAGTCTATGGACCCGATAACTTGGGACTCTGCTGCTATTAATGACTGGATCTTTGCACTAGAAAGGCGCCTTCTTTCAAAAGCTCTATACCGTCGCCAGATCTCTTCGGGTAAGGCTTGACGTCTTTTCTGCTCAGCGCGACGGGCCGTCGCCGGAGTGGCATATCTCTGTTGCAGCTCATAACCAGCTTCCGGGTCATTAACCGTATCTATACGATCGTTTTGTCCTCTCACGTTTGGTGTTTCTGGGTTCGTATCTGATTCTGAATTTTGTAGAGTACGGGACTGCCCGAGAAGAGGTTGGCTGGTGGCATCTAATGGGCCAGCCAAGGGGGTTGCATCAGTGACGTCGCTGGGTCTTGAATTCGAATGACGGCATTGATTCCCAGAAACACTGTTAGTAGGAGAAGAACCGGTTTCTTCCAGTTGCCTCGTTGAAGGTGTGAATCTGATAGCAAAGCCGCCAAGGTTGGCAAAATGACTGTGTGTTCGAGTCCACTTCACGCCATCCTTATCCGCGAAGGCCTTGAACTCGTCCATGCAGCTGCTGACAGAGCAATAGTCTGACCAAGCCTTCCCGAGAGACCACTCGGGGGCCGCGACGTTGAAGAGCATCCATTTTGACTTTGACAGCGCCCGTAGCGTCGACCGTTTGTACTTCTGCCATTTGGTTGCGGGGACCGACTGGGCTGGGACATTCAGATGGAGGATTGACCACGTACAGACAAGAAGAACAGCCAGAGAGCTCCACAGAATATCCAGAGTCCCTCTCACCTCGGGAGATGAGACGAAGTTGGCACCCTCTGGTGGCAATGTACAGTTGCTGACAGCTGACTTCATTTTGTTGCTGTCAAGGAGAGGATTCGAGTTTTGGGACACGGACTTCGGTTAGAAAGAGAAAGTCGGATAAGTAAATCGAGTTCAAATATCTTGGGGAAGGGAAAAAGAAATGGGAGATGTACAAGGCTTTATTTCTCAACCTGGAGATTGCGTAAACCATTGATTCTCTAAACTAACTCTACCTCTAAGCAGAGGGGAATTTCCGTATAAATAGAAGTAGATGCAAGTCTGCCTAATCTAAGCAGTCGAACCAATGTAGGCAAGCACTCATTTATTCTCGTTAAAAGTTCAGCCGCACGGCGGTAAGCCCATTGATTTGATTGGATAACTAACCGCAGGTTAGGCATACATGCGGAATCGACACTGGTATGGCAAGCCAATGAGATTTATATCTATTTCCCGTATCAAAACTGGTGACCGAGACGGGAAGAAATCTCGCCGGTACCATTAGATCACAGTGCGATACAATATCCTAGGTCTTCAAAGCTTAGGATACAAGGCTTGTTTGGATACGGCCTGATAGATGGTTTTGATCCAAGCGCCGGACAAAGGTCACTACATTTTTACTCATTATTACGAGTCATATGCGCTGCACTTCACAGCAGTTTTAGCCGCACACGATTCCTTTCAGCTATATCCAAAGCTAAAAATGCTACGAAGTAGGAGCGAACATGGATGCATGTAACTTTCAGCTCATTTCACAGCATTTTTAACTTCACACAATGCCTTTCAATTATAAGCAGTAACAAGTAGACATATGAGTGAGTTTATCGTGTCGGAAAGGAATTGCTATTTTTTAATCCATTTAAACTTATTTGACCAAACAAGTCATCCAACACAAATACTTTTGTTATTAGGTCGCAAAAAACAGTGCATTCTTGGATACTATTAACTTCGCTTAACTCCTGCGGCTCCCTAAACCCAAGCCACTCAAACGATGCCCACAAAGACGCAGCTTATACCATCAAATTCTTAGAGAGAGCTCTGATGCGCGGTCCATATTTGTAAAAAAGAATCGGGATTGGAATCATGGCAACGCTCACGAATCCCAAGACACTTGACGCCCATGCAACGCCAAGACCATGATACATGTAACTGGCAAACAGAGGGAATCCGGCCGCGAAAAAGGAGCGCACAATGGTGTTTGCACCGAGTGCGCTGTTGGCAATGTGCGAATAGACATCCAGAATGTATGTCATCGCAGTAACAAAGATGCACAATAAACCAGCACCAATAAAGAGGCTGCCAATGATCATCCCAACCACGGGAATGTGAGGCGCAGAGGTCCATCCAAAGATAAACAGCCCAATAGGGAGAAGCACGCTGCCAGCCATCATTAATGGTAAGCGCATCTCAGGTGCTGGTGCCTGAGCAGGTTCAGAAGTATCTTCAGCTTTCTTTTTCAGGCTCGCTTGTTGAACCAGCACGGTACGTGTTACAATCATGGCAGAGCCAATAAAGACACCAACCATCATGCCCAAGAAGGGAAGAGACGATAGACCGAGTTTCCAGTGGCGTTGTTCGCGGAAAATGATGGGGTATGAAGAGAAGACGATGTAGAGAATGCCGTAGACAAATGCCTGGTAGAGGGTCATAAGGACCAAGATGGGTTCGGTTGCGAGTAACACTATAAGCGATGGATATTAGCAATCTACGTGGTAGTAATACTCTGGCCACAGAAGAGGGCTTACCAAAAGGCCGGACTAGATACACGCGGACAAATTTATGCCATCGATCTGCATCTTTTGGTGCGTTCTGAAAGTCTGGATTCAACTTTTGCCTCTTTTGTAGGATGATAGGCGGATATGTCTCTGGTAATCCAAGGACACATAGAACTGTGCATGACCCTCCCATAATACAGCTTAGCCATCCGGTCCATCGCCAGCCGAGATGGCTAGCAGTGATAAAGTTGCCCATCACTGGGGCCAGCAAGGGCCCTCCAAGAACTATGCCAATGACAGTCGCCATGGCAATTGCGCGCTGTTCAGGATGCCAGATATCGACGAGACCGCCTCCGAAGAGAGCAATGGGTGCCACACCAGAAACCCCGCAGAAGAATCGGCCGACAAGAATCGTTTGCAAGTTCTTTCCTACTGCGACGGGGATGCAAAAAAGAGTGAAGAGCGCCATGCCGGCAATCATGGGTTTTCTCCTTCCAAATTGCTCAGATATTGGGCTCCAAAACGGTGGTCCAACGGAATAGCCCTGCATTGCAACGGTATTAGTCGAAATATCTCGATTAAGAGATAGCCTATTGAGAGAAGCCCTAGGTTGTCAACTTACAACAACAAATAGACTAACTCCTAGAGTCACAACTTCCGAACCAACGTGAAACTCTTCGCTGATTGCTTGAGCCCCACTGCTGAAAATACTCGAAGATACTGAGGCCACCAGATTTCCCGCTATCCAGATGAAAGTAATAAATAGCTTTCTCAGCAACGACCAGTTTTTGGGGTTCTCAGGATCCTTGGGGTCCTCGAAGGTTAGTGGAATAGGGCCAACGCTCGGTGTCTGTGTCTCTTCATCGCTAGTTGAGAGACTCTCCAAGGGAGTCCCATTCTCGAGTTCGTCTATGACCGCCATCGCGATAGCTGCGGTAACAGGTGATTAGACAAAACAGAAATCAAGACAAGAATATCTACATGTCAAGATTCTACTTTGAAGGGGGAACATTCATCCAGGAGCAAATAATTATTCAGCAGGTCTCTCCTCAGCAGAACGACCTGCTGAGAAGAGACGTAAGCACTTGCTTATCAAAAGTTGGGGTATTGGCCCGTGGCGCCGCGGAGAAGCTTTGGACAGTGGGAATGACCACTTTCGGCTGTGCGGCTAGCAGAGGAAAGTGTCCCATTGGCCCCCGTGGAAACCCCCATTGACGTAAAGGGCGTGGCTTCGGTGCTAAGCCGAGGACTGGTCCGCTCTCTAGAAGCTATGGAGCATGTGCGATTGTCGCAGGCAGATCGATTAGATCGGTTCTGTACCATGTCAAAACTAGGCGGCTTTGGAACAGATGTAGGAGAGACAAAGAGGATTAGTTGAGATGCTAGTTGTATAAGTAGAACTTGTCTATCGCAAGTAACGATGGCATTCTCAAGACAGTCGGGAGAATCTCAACACCGTCAAGATGCTGAACAGGATCCGGACCAAAGCGGATGAAACGGGAAAGACGGACCGCCTTCCGAAGACTTCGGCCCCACTTCCACCGCCAATTCCTGTTTCCCCAATTTGGGGGATTCGGGCTGGAGAACACATCTCTCTTTCTAGTGGAACGTATTCGAAATTATAAGTCTATTAAGTAGTCTAAGCAGGTATTAAATATCCAACGCCCAGTTCCCCTCGTGTGTGTCCATCCCTTTAGGAGTATGCGACTCTGGTATTTTGATGAGAATAGAAGACTCCTCGATTAACGCCACTTGGAGTCACATACCAATAGCAGAGCTAGTGTATCTAGCCGTGTTTAACCAAAAACAAAAAGAAAAAGAAAAGCTGCGATCCCTCCATGGTAATCAAGAAATAATGTCCCAATGTCATAAGCCTTTGGAAAAGAGGTGCAGTCAGCCATGCCTTCAAGCCTGTTCAGAAGTCCGTTCAGAAAAGCCCCCTCTCTTGGCTTCCTTGTCTAGTCTCTTTTGCTCTTCCTTGGCCTCTTTTGCCCTCTGTTTCTGATCTTTGTTGGCTTGCTTGCGCTCTTTCTTTTCCGCCTTTTTAATCTTCTTTTCTGCGCGGGTTGCGTCTCGAAGACTGCTACCAGGCCCCCTTATAAATCGACCCGGATGGAAGATGGCCAAGATCAAGAGAGCAGCCATCATGGGGAACGCGTCGAGAGCGTAAAAATAATATTCGTGGAAGGGGAGTTGGTTGACGGAAGGGTCGATTCCATGTGTAAATTCGATTAATCGATAAATGATACGCATCTAAGAAGACAACAAGGCGGTAATTAGCGAATTATGAACCTTGAAGGCATCTCCCACAATCGTAAACAGAAAACACGAACCGTAATGAATGCCAAGGTAGCATATAAAGCGTAGAGAAGCCAGAAGCAACCCCTTGGGTCTTCAATATTGCCATGGCGATGACCTTCATTTGCTTCATTCAAATTGACTTCTTCGGGTAGCAACAGGCGTCCTTGTGTAAGCTTTACGAAGCGAATATGGAATGTGACCATGAGGACCAAGAAGATGATGATGAAAAACTCCTGAAGGCCGATACCCCCTTCGTAGACATGCAGTCCAGTCTGTTGGACAGAAGCGGAAGAGCTGGGAGAGACCATGACACCACCGACGGCCTGGACCACAAACGAAAAGAAGTCTGCGAAAACAAAGAGTTTCGAAATTTGAGAGGCTTTGATGATCCATACTTTTCTATCTGGCATGTAAAAATGGACGATGCGTGCAAAAGTCATGTAGACAAAAGCATTGATCCAAAGTGGTGCTAGTAGAAAGAGAATTTGCCAAATTGTTGCAAACTCGACGTTTTGTTGGTTATGCGCGCCAAGGATGTGTAGGATAAACGCTGCTGTTTCCCAAGCGCCGCCCATGATCAAGACCCAGGTGTACCCCTAACATCACGGTAAGAATGCTTTGAAATACACATCATGGTGTTGATAGCAGAGCATTAAGCACTACTCACCTTTTTAAATATCACTGCCTCGATTATATGAATGAGGGTAAGCGTGCCGAAGAGCACAGACACTACCACTGCAGGAATAAACTCTGGGATTGCATTGTAATTTGAATTGCATGCGTTTATCGGCACTTCGCCATATTTGCCGGGAACTGCAGTCGTACAAGCTGCAAAGATGCCATTTGCAGTGCCTGTTGCAGCCGCAGGAGATGTCGTAGTTGCCATTGGATTTAATGATGTGAGGAGTATCGCCAATGCAATAAATCAGAATTGTAGATGGACAATCTTTTTTTTTTTAACACCACTGCGTCTAGAAGCTAGATATAAAAGCTTCATCTACGATATATAGGGTTTTTTTTCACAGTGGAGGCGCCTCACAGAATTACGTCGACGCCTAACCGCAAGAAATCACTAGCATCAATCCTCAGGCACATACAATCGAATCCTATTTTCTATTATTAGTTGGTAAAGCTATCCTGGTACCAGCAGAATGGCGATATAGCTGGCTCCTTTTGCTGAAGCCATAACTGGGCTAAGCCAATAAGCGGGCCGCCTTCAGCCACGCCATTGGCGAAACAAGACCAGGAACACGCGGCAGATGCCAACTCAGCCTCGTATCGTCCAATTGAACATGACGCACACACAGCCTAGCTGGGAAATCACCGTCGTTGACTGGAATATAGTATGTTGCAGCCACCAGGGTCCGTAGCGAAAGCTTAGCCTTCTATGTAATGCCAGCATAACCTCCCTGATAAGCAAATCTAAGTCAGGCAAGTTTTGTCACGGTGGCCGTTTCACCCAGCTATCCTTTGTGCTGGGGAGAAGAGAGCGGGATATCGAGAATATGAAATCCAATCATGTAAATAGAATTGCAATGTCGTAATAATTGGGCGGAATACCCCGTAAAACAGGCTTCATGACGCGCAACTACTAGTTCTAACTTCGAGGCCTATTCTGGCAGTGCATCTTCCTAGAATGTCAACATCAGACAATGGACCCGCATCTTTTATCGAATAGCATCGAATGGCGAATAAATGGGGCCAGTCGGGAGGGCGTCCCGAGAACACGTAGGCGCAGCGTAGGATTCGAACGGCATTAGAAAGGAGTAGTGCTGATTAATGTGACGATTGCGACTGGGTGCATATTTTAGCGAAGGCGGATTTCAAAAGGATGCTGTGAATATAGAGTAGCGCTTGGCTTGAGTTTTCCACCATTAAAGCTTGTATGTATTGTAATTGATACTATACGATCCTGGCTTGAACTAATATATGCCCGACGAGATGGTGGTTTGTCCAGCGAAGAAGGAATAGAGCTTCACGGTCACTCAATGGATAGCCGAGTGCTAAGCCTCGTATCAAAACATCAAATGATATGTCTAGCTGGCGGTAGGATTTGGCGCCTGAGCCACGTCGGTTGAGCATTAGCGTTCCTTTGGGTTTCATCTATCTGCCAATATCTATTATACACTATTTTCAAGTATTAGTTAAATCGCTGTACTTGAAATATGATATAAGAATATGATCAAAGTTGAATATCTATCTTATTAGCTGGATAATATCACCTACAACTAGCGTAACCTATTTGCTAATATCAGCCTACACTGTAAGTGTATTGCTATTAAAACATCTTACTTTATAACAATCCGATAAACTGGTTAACAATAGGGTTAATATAAAAGATCTCTAGAAGTAAAAATACATGGTTTTGGCTTTTATAACCTAGCTATTTAGATTTAGATTAATATAGTTGTTACTTGTAATGGGACCTCCTACAGCTCTGAGTTTCCTGCCCTATTAGTCCACAAGGTGCCAGCAGTGCGGCGCCTCCTGGTTAGGCCCGGTACTTCTATCCGAAATTTACCCATTAAAGCTCCGGCGTGCCCATTATAGTTCAATGGTTGCATGACAGATGAGCCCCTTATAAATCCACCCATCAACTCTCCTGATTTGAGTATATATGAGGAATGCTGATGAAGACGACCGGGCACAAACCACTACGCTTGCGGATACGGAGTACATCTCTTTGGAGATGAATTCTGCGTTCCAGGCTAACTCAAATCAACATGGCGAACAAAAACGCTCTCGTGCGAGCACACCTAAAGTACGAACGGGATGCATTACGTGCAAAAGTCGCCACATTAAATGCGATGAGGCCAAACCGCATTGTATGAACTGCCTGACATTTCGAGGACACTGTGGAGGTTATGTCACCAAATCACGGAAGAAGCATGCCGGTCCTGTTGAGCTCCGTTGGGATTCTAGGCGGAGTACTCATGCTGCTGCTTCAAGGAGGATGACGATGCCGTTACAGGTTGATACCGACTCGGTTGATTTCCGAGATGCTACGGCCCTGTTATATTTTCAGGAGTTTGTAGAGCTGGTGCAAGGGCCCTGGGTTAACGCAACATCCAACAATGACCTATGGGAAGTGACCCTGCCCCAAATCGCTCGCAGGAACGACGTGCTCCGGTCTGCAGCGATCGCCATCGGAGCACTGAGCGTATGGCGTCATCAGTCTGGCTGTGAATCGATCCGTGCGGGCTTGGAGCCAGCTGTTGAAGATTCGCATTACCTCCAAGCCACCGCTTACTACTGCCATTCAATAAAGCTACAGTGTCAACGGGCTTCTCCGCAGGATGCTGTTTTTCTGTCCTTGCTGCTCCTTTTCTTTGAACGTCTCCGAGGGAACACACAGGCTGCTCTAGACCACGTCAACCATGGACTGACTTTGCTGTTCACGCTCTTGACAGACAAGAATGTGCAATACTATGTGGCTAAGATATCTCCAAATCCTAAACCTCTCCTCAAAGCTGTGACGGATATATTCACCCACCTGACAACTCAGGTCCGCACTATCCTCCGTAGTAGAATCGGTCAAGGCACGTCTCTTCCAAATTTTGAAAGAGAGCTGCGGAACAAAGAACACACAATGGAGTCGTTTATGCTCTTGTTAAGTCAACTGCAGCGCTCTACCGTCGCCAATAATACAATACCCGCCGTTTTTAACAGTATAAATGAATTCGAGGAGTATTGGGTCATCAACCGCTGTCGACAGACTAAGATAATATCTATCATGGCGGAAGCAATACAAAGCTCGAGTGTACGTGGTGTGAAGGACGAAGGTTCTATAGACGGCTTTTTCAGCGAGCTTCTTGGAAAACCTCGTATCCAAAAATTCTGCGAGGCCTCACGGAAAGAGATGCAAGTGCTAGATGCTGCTTTTCTACCCCTGTTCGACAGAATCATCATGTCCAATACCAAATCACCAGAATATCTAAAAGCTGTCCACCTGCGTTTGCAGTATCTAGCCAGCTATGCCATCGACGACCCTACCCAGTATTGATGTTGAGATTCTGCACTCGCAAACACCCTTATTCCGGGAATACTTGTCTTTGGCTGAAATTGCTTTGCACGCTGCTAGGCGAGATATTAAAAAGCCGGCTCACCTGTTGTCGTTACGCTGTGGCCTGGCGTGGTACCTATTGATAACGGCACTTTTCTGTCGCAATCCTCTGGTACGCGAGGAGGCTGTCTGGATGTTGAGAGACTATCCCGGCGAAGATGGGCTGTGGAATACCCATTCACTCTACCTATTGGCATTGAGGAATCGCCACATAGAGAGAATAAATGCGTTAGAGGGTACGCCTGCGGAGCAGTGGCGGCGTCTGCGGCGTCGGGAATTTGTGTTTGAGAACTGTGGCAATCGTATCGTGCTCCGTTACCTAGACAAAGACCAAGACATGAAAGGATGGCAGCTGATAGAGGAAGCAGCTGAGGTTTGGCTAAAGTCTGAAGATGTGAATTGGACACGGCAACCTCTTACAGGATCCGGGGGGGCGCTTATGGGAGACTTGTATTCTGGCTAGGCCGGCATGCAGCGAGGAAACAAAAGGACATAGCCATTGAATGCACAATTAATTTACGTGTATGATGCATATATTGTATTTAATATCTCACTAGCCACCATTTGTAGAAACGATCAAATCTCTTGAAAGCACAATGGATCAACCCCAAAACTGCCTGCCACCCTGGGGACTTCCAATGCAGGTGTCGTAAAAGCCATTACCGCTTTTGGAAGTTTACGAGCCGTGCGCTTGGATTGTGGAGGACAATAATAGCCCCTGGTTTGGCTAGACTGCCAATCTATGTGGTCAGTTGGTGTTTCACAGCTCCAACTGGGTCCACTCTTCTGCGCCGGCGCAAAGGTTAGGCTTCGAAGCTTCAATCTGATGACTTGTAAGCCGACTGGGCAATAGCTCGTGGCGGATTCAAGGATAGGGCGGTGAACAGTATACGAACAGAATTTACGACAGTGGCGAGGGTCGCTAATCATGCGTGACCAAATCTTCGAGCAGGAAGATGAAATATCATCGTGCTTGAATTGCAGAAATTCTACGTGCCTTCTCTAAAGCTCGTCTTCCTTCCGTGTTATCGCCACTGCATTCCCAGCAATGGAACCTCTCAATATTTTTGCTCGATGGCGTCCGATTTTACAGAGAGAGGCTGAGTTTGGGGAAATTGATCGTACAACGCTGTCAGAATCTCAGCCTCTGTGTTCTGTGTCCATAAAGTGTCAAGCATCAACTGCGAATCGCGCATGGACGAGCTCGGCGGCATTTCGCGCCATCTTTGAGCCCAAAGAGAATAACTACAATGTGTATAGCGCCGTTGTAGTGCCACACATTCCCAAGATCTTGCGAGGAGAAAACTGCAGTTTCTTTGCGTACGGCCATTCCGGCAGTGGCAAGACGCATACGATGTTCGGCTATGACTTTGGAAACAGTCAGGAGTTTGGGTTGTCTCTCGCCACTGCCAAACAGCTTTTCAATGCTCTACATGGTTTTAATCAGGAGAAGAAAGGACCGCAATTGGGTATCGGATTCAGCCTGTTCGAATTGCGCAAGAAATCAGCCTTTGATCTTCTCAACCATCACACCCAATGCCATGTTCGGGAAGGTTCTGATGGCAAAGTCCACATTCGTGGAAAAACCGAGATCCTAGAAGGAGGCAAAGTGAGAGTACGCCCTATCGTTCAGAAACAGTGCTGGAATTTTGAGTCTTTCCAGCAAGAGCTTATCCAAGCCCTAGGGCAGCGTGCAACAGGCTTGTCGAGCGTCCACGACCAAAGTTCTAGGACTCATGCAGTGCTTGAATTAGAAGTTGTGAACCAAGTATTGGTAGATGAGCGGCTTGCTTTGTTTGACCGACAGTCCGAGCTTGTTCCCGTGGGAAAGCGTGCTACAGACATCATGATAGAGGAGGAGATGAAAAGCATCATACGCTCACCAGACGGGGAATGGGTACCCAATCCTCAGTATAACAAAAACCAAGAGCGTATGGACGCGGTCGAGGCAGAAAAGGCTCAATTTGAGGCTCGAATTATAGCTGCGGAAGGAGAGAGTGAAGCTATCCTCAAATCGAGTACTGCTCTATGCCTGGGGGCAAAGGCGGTATTTGTGGATCTTGCTGGTGCGGAGTATTGTGAGAAGGATGGAACTGGACTGCAAACGACAAGGCAGACTCTTCAAGAGCGCCAAGAGGGCCAACAAATTAACGCAAATTTGTTAGCACTGAAGGAGGTGATGAGGGCTTGGTCTAAAAATAAGCGAAGAATACCGTTCAGATCATCAACCTTGACAATGGTGCTGCGAGAGCATTTTATGAACACTGACAAAGGAAATTCGACTATTATTGTGACAATATCACCAGCGACGGAGCAGTACGCAGCAACACTCAATTCTCTCAAATATGCGAATCTCGTTGGAGCTACTGGTGCTTGATACCATCTTCCTACTGAAAAGTATCTTGACATTTGATACGACTACGAAGTCAAACGACAAGTGGGACGAGATTACAGGCAAGGTCTTCTGTAACTGGGTACATACGACTTGTTCGATGATTGTCTCAGTCTTCCACCACAGCTAGGCCGTCTCAACATATCTAACTTACAGAAAAGAGCAGTAACGCCAAGTAGCTATACATTAATAGCAGGGATCTAGCTAGAGATAGATATCAATAAAGAGCCTCTGCCTGGCTTAGTCTAATAACCTTTGGACCAATGAAGCATTATATTTCCGTTTTCCCATCTTATACGTCCGAGATCGGATTATGTATTGTGTGGGATGATGTATATGTCAAGGTCTTGCACAAGATTAGCTTTACTCCAAATACCAGCACATCTCGCTGATTAAACGAATCTTGGGACCCCGTAACCGGTTCGTATCTATATATCGGTGTGCCGGGCTTATGGGAAGATGAGAGCATCTGCGACTCTTTCTCTCTCTTTTTTCTTTTCTTGATTTGGAGATTTAAGCAACCCCCAGTCGCTTGAATTGTGACTTTACCCATTAACATGCATAGCAGCAGTATGAACAGCCCGTGATCTCTACTAATCAGGACAGAGACTATAGCAACATCTGTCTAGGCCATTCTAACCACATGTCCCAGTAAGCACCCAGATAAAAGCCGATTGATTCAATGAGAAAGCAGCCCGCATCACCAAAGGCCCAGTAGTTCCTAGCTTGATGAATAAGCACAGCATATGTGGCTAGAATAATGAGAGCTTCAGGCCGCCGTTGCTGTACAACGCTGATAAATTCTATCGGTACACGAACTAGGAACTCATTGACCATTTGGCTACGCTGGAATAAATCTGACGCTGAGTTTTGCTGTACGTCGAAAAGCTGCTGTAAGCATATGATAGCACTACGGCAAGCACTGCTATGATCAGGCCCAAGATCGCCTCTCTCGGTCAATTCAATAAGCTTAGAAAAGTGAGCGATTGGGGTAGATCTGTTCACTTGGGGTAGATCCTGGAAATGATATGAGACACCCGACTCAGCTTCCAAATGGGCATGAAAACTCTTCCAAGAACTGGCTGCTATGGTTCTGATACCGCAGAAAAGGCGGAGACACTGAACGAATTTATCCAAGACGGTCGGCAGTGGGCCACGATACGAAAGGGTCTCAAAAACTGCCTGTTGGCAAAGCAGAATCGAAAAGATTAAGTTGGCCATGTCATCGGCCTCTAAAGATTCGGTATCAAGACGATTGAAACTTGCTAGGGCTTTGGTCTGCAACCAGGTAGCCTCTGAGCGGCAAGCTAACCGATCGGCAGCCTCTGACATGGTGGTGCTTTTGTGTGCTGCTGAGAGGGCGAGGAGTTGGTCCATCAGGTATGGCACCTTTAGCGCCTGCTTGATAGCAATGTTGTAAAAGGTAGAGCCATGGACCGACCCAGGACAGGCGGTGCGGATCAAGCCATGCTCAAAATGATACAGCAACTCAAGATGAGAGAGCGAGTAGGACGGCGGGAGTCTGGGGGTTCCCGATGATTGGTCAGGTGTTAAGATGGAATCTGTTGGAGTTGCAACAGCAGAAATCACATCAGCAGGTGTTGCAGCAGAAACTGGACAGAGTAGATTCGCTACTGGAACTGCGGCAGCAGAACTCGCAGCAATAGGGCAGATTGCTGAAGGGATATGAGCAAAAGGTGTGGCACCGGAACTTCCAGTCGTGCGCACGGTGGCTGAAGGCGATGGAAGAGCTGATGTGAGGCCCGTAAGATTGCCTGTATTAGATGGGGTTTGCAGGACTTCCGGTGTTCTACCAATAGGCTGCAGGTATGAACAGCGGCGCTTGGTGAGGGTACAGTTGGTACATGAGGGGTGCTTCTCATCACACTTGACATGACGTTGTTTGCAACTTTTACAGCCCAGCCGCGACTTTGTGTGATTTCGGCGCATCGGTATTAGATCATCAATACCGATTTTCTGTTATCGCGGTCGTTTTGGGGCCTCGATTAGGTTGTATACGAAGCGAAGGAAAATGTAGGTGAGAATGCAAGGTGGAGCTTTGGCAGTTACGAAACGATACGAGCGATGAAATGGGGGGTCTGGAATACGAAGGGGAAAACCAGAATTAGGACGAGACGCGTAACTCACCTTTGCAACAAAAATAGCTTGGAGGTTAATTCTTTTCTGTACTAGCGCCAGCATCTATAGATTATCCATGTACTAATAGAGAGAGAGAGTTCTTCTAATGCATGAAAATTGTTGGTTTCGCTGTAACCAAGACCTGTGCGATCTAAGCTGGCCTGCTTCCTAGGAACAGGAGCAAATCACAGGTACCTAGGCAAAAGATAGAATCTCGACTTTCCTCGTTGGAAAAAGCGAAAATTGTTATATCAGCAGCTTAAGCCACTTATCACTGGATGGTAAACAGAGCCCAGCCTTTAATACAATATACTGTGCACACATACCCCTATACCGCAGACACCTACAAAGGATATTTGGATAAAAACGACAATTTTTGAGAGTGATGGGACATAACTCCCCAGGTAATAATCTTTATTTATCATTTGTATGGATATAATTTGCCTGAAACCTCCGACTTTCATTATTACACACAGCGAACTCTATACTGTAAAGGGCGGCGATGTATACGTAAGGAGAGTAAAGGAGTGGGTAAGGCAGGGAAGCCAATCGCATTGCTGCGTATAGCGGCCCCATACTCGCTCAATTAGCCATTAAAACTCCACTCATAGTACAGTACCTAGGTATGTTCACGGTAAAGTCGTAGGCCTATAACGCGTATGGCACTGAGTCAGGGGCTCTTTGGTCAGGCCCACAGATTCCCCATTAGGGCGCCGCACCCGTATCGGTCGGCCATGTCCAATCAGAGATTCTTCTATACGACTATGGGTGGTAACCAAGCCCTTTATTAGATTAAGAAATATCTGTGCCAGTAGGCTAATTGTTAGCTTTCATGCATCCCAGTATCAGAGAGATGTTAGCATGAGCAGGCTTTTGGTGGATGCCGTAAATAACGGCCCTTTTACATGCACTGCAGCATCATACGGGCTGCAGGCTACGCGTGGCCTCTGTTGTGAAGAAAGATAGAAATGTCAGGAATACATTACGATCTCTTTAGCAAACCATCTCCTGACTTCCATTACCTCCACTTTATAAGTATTGACCATATTTGGACTAATGCTAATATATAGATCTAAGCTTTTGTAATACTGACATCGGGTGGCTTGGTCCTCGTGAGATCGGTTAAGGAATTTTGGGAGATGAAACCATGAAGTAATATTCGCATAAGAAATACACTACATTCTATATGAACAAAGTGTAAGATATCGTCGTAATAACGCAAATGAGCAGGGTCCAGTGCCGACGCGTAATTCGTATTTCACACTTCGTGATAACTTGTTAGATTTGAGATGCATCAAGATTTATCCTGCTTGGCGTACGTGTATGCTCAATACGCACAATGCGATTAATGGCATGTATTTGAAACTCCCCCACTCCCTACTTGAGGCGCAGACACACTTCCTGTACTAGGATGACAATCTTCTAGACCAAGTTGAGATTTTGCCTAGACCCAGTTGGAGATAAATCAGTGGGAGGTAGGGCACACTCGTTATACCTCGTTAATGGCATGAGCTACAAGTGCCAAGAATCATCAGGGTAAATATTCAACCTCCCTTGAGAATTCCTTCTCACGCTCAGATACAAAAATATTTATATAAATGTGAGCGCAAGTATAGAGTTAAAGCACATCCAACTCTTGTTTTAACATCGGACCAATCATCCAAAACTTGTAATCTCACTCGAAATTCGACAATTCCAAGGTTTTGATCACTCTCTATCCAAAACATCATTCTTTATTTTCTTCCTTAGAATTAATATTCCAACACTTAATCATTTCACACCCCCATCAACAATTTCCCAACAACGAAGAAGAATCGCCGAGATGGCCGCCGAGCTCTTGCCGCATAAAGGGGGGTTCTACCTTTGGCATTATGTTCCATCGCTCGTAGCAGCATTGCTATTTGCCATTATCTTCCTTCTTCTTACGATTTTATACATCTGGAAGGTATACCGCACGCGCATGTGGTTCTGCATTCCCTTTGTGGTTGGTGGTATAAGTAAGCCCCCCTACTTCATGCTTTTTACCCGGGCTCTTTTAATTTTAATGGTATCCTGTACTTACTCTACTTTCGCTGTAGTGGAGGTTATAGGCTACTTTGCGAGAGCTAAAGCTCACAACGAAACCGATAGATTGTTCCCATACATTATCCAAAACGTTTTCCTTCTTCTGCCACCAGTCCTCTTTGCTGCCACTGTATATATGACTCTCAGTCGCATTATCAAAGCAGCACGTGGAGAGGCATACACCCTTCTGCCTGCTCGACTAATCACCAAAACCTTCGTGTGGAGTGATGTTATCTCTTTTTTAGTCCAAGGCGGCGGTGCTGGTATGATGGCAACGGGCACTAGCCTCGCTAATACTGGCCAGTGGATTGTTGTCGGCGGACTGCTCATTCAGATCCTCATGTTCGGTTTCTTTATTGTTATTTCCACAGTTTTCCACCACCGCTACAAAACACGCAGCGTTCGCGCAGTCGTTGATCCCGGCTACGTATGGAAAACAGTCTTATACATGGTCTACTGTGTCAGCATTCTGATCATGATACGAAGCATCTACCGTGTATGCGAGTTTGTATTGGGCCAGGACGGCTACATGATGTCGCACGAGTGGGTTCTATATGTCTTCGATTCGGTCACTATGTTTATCGTTATGGTCATATTTTATCTCCGTTTCCCCGATAAGCTAGGTGATGAGATCTCCAAAGGCGAGAGAGTTAACTCATTGGAGTTGTTTTCTACTGGACCAAGCGCAGGCGTTGTTCAGCGAGATTGTTCCACTGAGGGCCCAAAGTATTAGAGAGAATAAAACTACATGTACTATGTTTACCATTAGATAGATGGTTTTCTTTTCCCTTTTCAACAGCTATCGTCCTCTGCTTTGCATGCATATTCTGTTTTTGGTGTAGATAGTTTTATCCATACAGTATCAAAAGCACGCCCTATTAGTCAGTTTTATATAGATTTTATTTTATTTATATATGCAGTTATAGATTCAAATGGACCATAAGGGCAGTGCAATAAAGGGCTGTACCTAACCCCCGGTTCAATGACTGGATGGATATAACTATATTAGCTATTACATTTGGACTCTTATTTTCGCTTTATTTTACTTCAAAAATATAATCATGTTTGTGAAATGGCTAGATATGGCACATATACCCTGCTATCTGCCCACTTCGAATGCAACAAGGACTGTTTGTTATATGCGATTCAACAGCTAGGGATCGGCACTAGGGTGGAGTTGTACTCCACCAAAAAAATATACCTAGTCGGCGTGCTTCGCAATACGTCGTATTTGATACGAGCAGTTCAACTTCCGTATGTCTGTTCCCACTCTGAGAAATGGCCAATCACGAGAACTTCATGAACGTGCCATACATGAATCTTTCAAGGACATTACGTCTCCTGAAGCTCATTACATAGTATCAATGTTATTCATGCTGGTGGACACGGCCGGTCTTGTCAAGCATAGCCACACTACATAGTTGTATGCATCAACATGAATAGAGAACCGCAAGAAGTGCAGTCTTTAAATATTTGCGATTCACGTACAACTTCAGATTCCAGAATACCAAGCCATTCCCGAACCAAACCTTTCTCCCAGCTTTGTGCCATTTGTCAATATGTCCTATCCCGCTGTTCCCGCTTCAAGGTGTGCTGCCTCTGCAGTGCCAACTCCATCTTCTCTTTCTGGTGCTACCATACTCTCTCTGTCTGCCATTCCTGTTCTCAACTACACCGGCACTTCACCAGCTACATACAACTACAATCATCCTACTCTTACCGCCAACAATGTAGACTTTTGCAATATTACCATTAGCTACACTCATAATGGAGAGGATGATTATATCAACATTGAGACTTGGCTCCCCTTGGATACCTGGAATGGCCGCCTTCAGGCAGTCGGTGGCGGTGGCTGGGTAGCTGGCCGCTTCCCCCTCTCCTATATCTCAATGACCGGAGCCATTGCCCAGGGTTATGTGACAACAACCACCGATGCGGGCTTGTTGGATTCCAATGGCCAAATTACATATACACCAGATGCCTGGGCCCTCAATAGCAACGGCACTGCCAATGTGGTAGCGCTGAGGAACTTGGCTTCTGTTTCTCTGGGTGATCAGGTAAGTGAATCTCCATCCTCTTACACCACCACAATGTTCTTCTTATCATTGTATGTCACCTTGTGCTAAGAATTTGCGCATCGTTACCTTTCAGGCTATTCTCGTCAAAGAAATTATCAAAACCTTTTACGGCCAGGGTCCTGATTATTCATACTGGAGTGGATGCTCTCAGGGCGGACGCCAAGGTCTAGCTCTGGCACAACAATTCCCTAACGCGTATGACGGCATTGCAGCGTCCGCACCGGCCATCTATTGGACACAATTCTTCCCTGCGTCGATTTGGGGTCAAGTCGTCATGAGGAATCTCACTGGCGATATCCCTGCAAATTGCGAGTTTGATTATCTCACAAACAAGTTCATTCAAGCCTGTGATCCCAAGGACGGCATTACCGACAACCTGGTTTCGTTCTTGGAGGAATACGCCTGCTCATTCGACCCTTTCGCACTAGTTGGTACAATGATTAACTGCACTGACACCAACACTACTCGAGCCATCAGCCAAAATGCTGCCTTGGTAGCCAATGCCACATGGACCGGTCCCCGGGATCAGATTACAAACGAGTTTCTCTGGTATGGGTTGAACCGTGGCTCTCGACTTACAGGCGCTGCGGCAAACGGAGTAGCGTCTACCTCTGACCTTGGCTATGATCAAGTTGTGTGTTCCAACGGAATGTGTACGCCAGTGCCGGTTGGGTTAGGAGACAAGTGGTTTGAGCTCTTTGTCGCGCAGAATGCGTCCTGGTCTTGGACGGAGTTGACTCCCGAGACCTTTGCTGGTTTTTTTGCGAAATCAGTAGAAGAATACGACTCTATTATCGGAACCAGCAACCCGGATCTCAGCAAATTTCATTCGGAGGGCGGTAAACTTATAACCTATCATGGCTTGGTGAGTAGTTAATTTTATAATCACATAGGCGCCTGAGACCACTGACTAACGGTCTTCTTTACAACCAGGCTGACGGACTCATTCCATTTGAGGGATCAGCGGCGTACTACAATCAAGTCCTGGAAAACATTCCTACGGCTCGGGATTTTTACCGCGTCTTCCCTGTTCCTGGGTTGGCTCACTGCTCAGGGGGCAACGGGGGACAGCCCACCGCAGTCTGGGATGCCCTGGTCGCCTGGGTAGAGGACAAGAAGACACCTGACACACTTCCCATCTCTTTCACCGACACCAACGGGATCGATCGCAATCGCATTCTCTGCCCACTCCCGCAGCAACCCACTTTGAAAAGCGGATTCACTCCAAACGCAACCTCCGCTGACGCATGGGAGTGTATCTAGATAGAGCAATGGCTGTTTCACCAACATAAGAGGTTTCCCTTAACTCAAGAATAAGCTGTTAGGGTGCTGCTTATTTATAACGGATCGTTACAGCAAAGATTATACAAATGATCTGGTTTTAAGAGTAAAATTTACTCCGAAACCACTGAAACAGTTACAAATAGAGAGTTACATATTAAAGCTACAGTTTGTAGTGTATTCCCAGGCATTTTTGCAAAAAAAAAAAAAATATGGTTCGAATTGGAGGCCCCAACGACTGCTAGCCAATTTTGTTCGTTGTTCTATTTACTCTGCTAATGCTCAATCTATTAACTATTATAATGCCGCTAAAATATATTAAATGCTAATTATCATAAGTAAGCGTGATTGTGATTCCACCCTTTGTATGAACAATATCAGTTGCAAATTTCACAACCGTTGCTCTAATTCGCTCCAAATGCTGAACAGACATGGGCCCAAGCGAGCCCCCAACAACAATATCATTACTATACGCTGATTCTTTATGCCAAAAAACCACCTTGTATTCGCCGCCAACAATTTGTTCGTATTTCTCATAGCCATTGCGTATGGCTTCGATTGTGAGCACTCGCGTGCACTTCTCTTCTTTATTAATCATGGTAACCTAATCGGTGTTAATGCGTAAGGAAATATTTATTGTGAGGGTATCTGTATCTACTTACCTGCTTGATGCGTACTTCACAGTACTTATCCGCATCACGTTTTGGGTCGTCTGTTAGATTTGGGATTTTGGATAGCGGCTCGCTATCCGTCGATATGCCGTCATCAATGTACATGGTGTAAGTCTATAATTTGTTAGTACAATTTTTTTTTCCCACTCATGAAATTGTGAATTCTCACATTGTCTTTTCCTGGATAAACATGGAAAGTGATCGGGTTGGCCTCCGGTGCCTTCATCTCTATTCCCGCATGTGGATAGCCATTCGGATACCAGTCGGGCGTGCTCATCCTTGTCTCTATCTTGGGAATGATGGCGCCTGATTATAGTTAGTAAAACTCTTCACTCTGCAGACAGCAGATAACTGACCTTCACGAATGTACATTGGAGTAATTCTGGGAATATGGTCGTCTTCGAGGCTAATATTGCATTTGCAGAAAATACGACTTCCGCCATCAATAGCTGGGTTTAAAGCTGTACCCAAGGGCTCATCGGGGTAAAGATTTATGGGAAACCATTCATCGGGATAAGGCAGATAAACTTCATGGCGGTCAAAGAACGCCTCGGCGCGGAGAGGTGGTGCCACGAGGATATCATTTCCAACCAGGTACTGGTCATTTGCGAACCATTTATTCTACAGAATTTCGTTAGCTTGGTCAATTGAACCCCTAAAAAAGGCAACTCACCTCAAAGAATAATGTTGCATCTTGATCATCAGTAATAATCTAGTAAATAGATATGTTAGTCGAGTACAATGTCACGCTGTCAGTGTATCATACCATAGATCTCGCGACTGGCATTCCTGTGATAGCATTTTCAAACATGGCATCATACAACAGTTGCATAAGACTGTAACGAAGCCGGACGTAATATCTGCACACTGGGAGCACGGCACGGAAGAGGAAAGCTTCTCTCGGATCGTGGAAGTGATGCATATTGTCTCGGTAATGTTGGTCGTAGGCATACGGCTCTTGGAACTGCTTTCCATCCTTCCTCATTTCGCCTTTATGAGGGCCGTCAAGGAAGTTGCGATACTTTGTATAATGATTACTGGGGGGGCATATTCAGTCAATACTGTTGCTATATGAAAGATCAGAGAATCAAGATGTAACTTACCGAAACCAGGGTAACAAAGAGTACGCTCCGTACCAGCGGATTAGAAGCTCTGGGTTGGCCCAGTTATGATCTGGCTCGATGAATTCAAAGCCTCCGACATCTTGTCCAGAAATTGCATTACTGGATAGTCCAAGACCCAAGACTTGTACCACCGACGTCGAGAGGAAGTCCCAAGTGGAAGCATTATCTCCCGTCCAAAGACCAGCGAATTTATGGCTTCCGATATAACTGCCTCTTCCAATGATGAAATTCCGTCGGCCTTTCCTCCATGATAACTCATTGCCCTGTGTCAATTCCTGGTTTGGTTTTGTCAATGTGTCATTGAGATGGAGATTCTGTAGACCATTAAAGGTAGCCTCGTATAAGTTATAGCTGTAGAGTGCCCATATCTCAATTGCTTTTTTCTTGAGTGCAACTTCTTCATAGGGCTCATTAAGTCGGGTATCACTGTCGAGAAGAAGTCTAAAGGGGAATCTGAACTGGGTCAGCGGCGATATTGTAGTAAAGCGTGGCCCGTTTTACTTACGATTTCATGTCTCCATACTCAGGAGCAATGCAAGGAGACGTCATGTCCTGCCAGATGAATTCGACACCGCATTCAAAGAGATATTTGAACTGCTTCCCCCACCATTCTCTAACCTCTTGGTTGTTAAGATTAGGGTAATATCCAGGAGCACCGTTGCCCCATCCGTAATACACTCCGCCATGGAATGGCTTTCCAGCGTTATAAGTCACAGATAAATCGGTCTCATCTGGTATTCTGTAGTCGGGCCTTGTTTCTGATGGATTTGTGACAACCCGCCTACCATAATCCCAGTAATGATACCTGTCTTGCCAAGGGCGTATATCTGACCTCGCAAGATCTCTCCTATCTTCAACGTAGTAATTATTGTCCACGAGCTCATTGAGGGTCGTATACTCGGGGTCTTCGGCAGAATTAATGTGAGGCGTGATATTTGTACAGCATTTTACACCTTGCTTCCTAAGTGTATCAAACATTTCCTTGGGTTCGGGGAAATGCCCTGGCCGGTCGTCAATAGTGAAAGTCTTATATTCTCTCTGAATATCCACATCAATGTGGATTGCATCAAGCGGGAATTGAGCATCGCGGTAATTTTGAGCGCATTGCAGAACCGCCTCTTTTGTGTCATATCCATAGCATCCTTGGTGGTACCCAAGAACGTATCTCGGTTTGAGGCTAGGTTTGCCAACGATGGATGTGTATACATTGAGAAGCTCAGATACTTTATCTGCAGCTACAATCATGCAATTAAACTCGTTAAACCTCGTGGCAATACGAATGGTTCTTTGATGCGTTTTTCGTACGTCAAGGCAAGTATGAGAGTAGTTGTCAATCATTGTCGCAAGAACGGATTGGAATCCAATGTGGCTGGCAACTTCCATATAGAAAGGTTCTGTATGGTAAAGCGGCTCTCGTTCATCCAACGGACCATTGCCGTAAACGTTTTGATATTTCATGTTGTCAAAATCTTGCGGGAAATGATTAGTATAGTGTCATTATAGCTATTCTTTGATAACTCACTGAAATAATTCATGAATGTATTTGATTTGAACAAGTTTCGTCCTCCCTGTTCCCCAAATCCCATATAATGCGCTGTAGCTGGTGTTTCTACGGATAGAATAGTCGCACTACCACGAGATACATACTTGAGCGGCTTAGGTTTGGTCTTCCAGATGACAGCCTTTTCAACACCTTGCATTGGTTGAAGGTCCAGTTGCGCTCCAATAGCCTCGTCAATGGTGCTAGGCATGGAAAACTTTTCAACGATGCGGCTGTTTTTTACAGGCCTGACAGCAGTAATCTGAAAAGGGTTTTTTCGAATCCAAAGTTGAACCTCTGGTTTCTTGGAACCAGCCTTTACGGATTGCAGGATGTAATATGAGGGAACATTGGATATCAGCTCAACTGTCCAGTCCAGCCCTTCAAAATCATCCAATTTCGTAATAAGTTCAGACATGGTAGGGCATGCAATAGCACGGCTATTGATGGTGGAAGATTGAGTCAACGAGTTCCTATAATGAGATTGCTCGAATGCCATCTTACCTGTTCTCATCCTTAAAGGAAGATTTATTTGCGGTAGCAGGATTGAAGCGAATTCTCCAAACTTGAGGTCGTATAAATTCTATCAATAGTAGAGACTCTTCGTCGGGCTCATCTTCCAATGATTCATGCAGTCGGAAAATTTTGCCATACTTGAACACATTTCTAGCTTCGCCGTTGATCTGTATTTTTGGCTGGTCAGCTTCATCAAATGAAGCTCTCTCGGGCTGTCTAATACATGAATCAAACAAGTCGTTGTCGATGTGATTGAAGAATTCATCAGCCGGAATAAACGTATAAGGATCCCGGTCCTTGATTTCATCGAACTCGGCCATGGTGATGAGAATCGGTAGTCGGTGCCAGAGCGTCGTCCATAAAGGGGAAGAGGCGACAATTTAGTTCGGATATAGAGTAGAAGGGTTTTCAGGGGGGGTTCGCGAGCGCGGATGCGGCGTAAATATAGTATCTTGCGAGCCGAAATGGAACAGGATAAAATTTATCCTATACGTTCCATAAATATACGAGGTGAGTTATTTTGGCATTGCAAAGACCACAGAAAATAAATTCGTGTCCGTTTATTATTCGGCGGTTCACGATAAAATAGCTAGTGGACACCCCCTACTCCGTACCTTGCCCCAATTATACTAAAGCGCCGAATATTGACATAATAGCGGTGAACCGAGGATTTCCAGATGGCGATGCAATTGTTTCGAGCAAGATGACAAATGAATGGCTTGTGTATGATTGGATCAAGAGTCATGGCATCGATCGACAAGCATTTAGGCTTGGTTGGCAGTAAGCAGATCATTGGAGCGTCTACTATGTATTTATCCCTACCCATAGCCAATTCGAGCCTTGCGTTGCTGCAATGTCACAACTTAGCACATGGCAGCCACCTATCAACGATCCTTTTGCTACCGTGCTTGCAGTGAACCGGTCTAAAACTCCTTTAGTGGAACATTCCATCGGGAGCAGGGGTCGTTGAAACTAGAAACTGGTGCTCAATGCCGGTGTAGACGAAAGGGCCGTCATGCCGAACATGATTACATGTACCCATAGCCACCAATCGGGCTTCTTCAAGTTCCAGAAAGCAGTTCATTCGACAGCCCAGCAAATCAGCAGTTAATCAGGCATCGACGCATGTGTCAATATCTACAAACACAGTGAATGGTCCATATCTTCTTGACAGAAATTCTAGAATTCTGTATGCACGACTCGGTGGCTGCGGTGACCAATCAAGGTCAAATGGATACAAAGTGGCAGCAGGTTCTCGCTGTCGGTGAAAGAAAAAGAGGGGTAACATGTGTACATGTAGGTAGGCAAGGTAAGGTACCAGCGGAAACTAAATGGAGTAGGACCCTTTGCTGCAAGACTCCACATAGCAGATGCTAAGGCATGCGGCGTTTGGACCTAAAGCGAGAAAGGGTGCCCCTGGGTCTGCAGTACAGTCAGCACAAGAAGAGAAGAATCATGGCTGATCCAAGCATGATGTTTGTTCAATGCAAATCCGTTCACCTCCTAGCATTCGGGGGGTTTGGCCGAATGTATGTGGCAGTGCTCGTTCTGAAACCCACTTCTCTCGGCCAGTCTGTTGCGTAGGCGGTGGTGGCGGCTTGGCAAACAGTCATTCCCTTGGTCCGCTGGGAATATCTTATAAACTGCCTGATTCGGTAGGGAGGGATATGCCAAATCTGCAAGCAGTGCGAGCACCATACCTGGTCACGAATTCATATCAGGCACCCAAACCACTTATACGAGTGCATGTGTCATCAATCACATCAGTCGTGGTGGTGAGCTCCCCTCGGAGCTTCACGTTATGCTGCAACATGCTGAAAAACAAAGTCATCGATGGCAGTCGGTTTTGGCAACCCCCAAAATGTCAGTATTTCTAGCGTGCAAGGTGGTCTTGTCCGCTTGCAAAGCCGGCCTATCAAATTGGCAGCGCAGTAGTTAACTGATCGGCGGCACATACATCTAGAGCCTCTTCTCCGCATTCTTCATCGTGTTAGAATTAACAAAAGCGTCCCACTAGCGTGCATGAACTTCTACCAACCGCGGTTTTACTTGCAGTCAACCTGAGCCTAAGATGTCTTAGAGCAGAGCACTAATGGAAGGGAAGCCTTACAAGGCCTCGCGGTACTCGCGGCAAGTTGAGCTTTTTAGCCATCAGTATGGAAACCCCCACCCAGATTCGACCTAAACCTTTTCATATGCTATTTGATGAGAGAACTTCGATAAATCGATATAGGTGAGGGCCCTCGAATGTCAGCTGAGAATGCCCAGAAATGCCTCTCCAGGCTAAATACCATAAATTCCAAGCTAGCCTGTGAGCTGCTTCATCATGAAAAAAATGATGGTATCGAGACCAAGCAATATTCACCGCATCTCTCCACTGCCAATATATGCACGCTCAAATCCAAACACTTCCCAGAGAGCACCAATTGTGCTAGGCTAGCAGGTATAGTCTAATAACAGCATCCCATCCAATCTGCCTCTCATCAGACGAACAGCCATTGAGAAACGCCCAACATTGTCTTAAGACCAAGTATATGCATTGCATGCCAAAACCCAAGCCCGGAAAAAAAAATTGAAAAACGGCTGTACATGGAAAAATATGATTCCTTTTGACGTTATCACACACCACCACTGGCATGGCGAGGACGTTTGCGAACGCTGCCGCTGGAAGGGTGCAACTTCTCGTTGCGCTCTCTCTTGAGCTTGTCATCCAGCACACGCGCTGCACAATGTTAGCTTTGTCTACTTTCTCATAATGTCCATTCCTCAGCATCGACGACTTACTCAAGATATCGAAACCAAACTGTGGGAATTCCAGACAAAGCGACTTAAATTCATCTTCCGCTTCAGACCGCAGTGTATGTGATCTTGTGGCCCAGAAGTTGGCCACGGGTGCACGAATAGTCGAGTCGTCGACCGCAGTGTGGGCGTATATGTAGCGCGCATACTCGATCTCGCCTTTGACCGTAGAATTAATACAGTAGATTTTGGATGAAGAGAGCGTCTGTAGGGCGGCGATGCCCCATTTCTGGGCCAGCGTATATATCCTTGCGTGTTTGAGAAGCTGGATGCCTGAATCGTCGACGGCCGGGACAGTAGGATCAGTTTCGAGGCTTCGCTGGCCTGGTAGCTTGCGGGGGAAATATTCGTCTGTATATAAGAATTCGAGGAAGCAGCCGACAGCGTCGACGTCTTCGTCTGGGAGCTCGATTTCGCGAGGCTAGAGGTGGGTTTCTTTTAGCATGGTTCCCAAGACGGCGCATCGTAGGAAGGGAAAGCCTTACGCCGCCATCTTCGGCAAAGGCTCCGCAAATATCTTCAAAATATGGGCTTCGCACGAGGAAAGCTTGGTGTGCTTGGAGGACGGCAGGTTCGTCTTTGCCGACTATGAGGGTGACGATTGGGCTCTTCAGATGATTCGCAAAGGTCTTGCGCTCTTCCTCCTCGACTGGATCTGCCTCTGTGTCGACGTCTTCTGATGCGTCCATCGGGGCTAGAGGAGCGCGTTCGCTGCTGTCTTCTGGTTTTTCCGGCTCTACAATCTGGACGGGATTGTCTGTTTCCTCCATCTCGACGTCGCCTTGTGTGCTGGGGATGTCCTCGGGGACTTTGTCGATCTCTTCGGACGGCATTTTGGATGCAGGCCGGGCGATGCCACAGCACGAATTGAGGCTCAAGAAATCGGATGTAGCTTCAAGAATGCAGCCCTGGGCTATGCAAGGGCCGAGAATTCGTCTAGAATGGGCGGCGTGGCTGCAGCAAAGCTGTCATGCAAGAATAACAATCGGTGACAGCAGCTCTGTCGCGTCGCGCTGGAAATTTATACTGCAAGTTACATGCAATCCTCTGCGCCAAATGGTGGCGTAGCAAGTACTACCTGCTAAGCCGCGCAGCTCATTTATAGGTACTGTATCAATACTCGTTCCGCACAGTGCATTTGATTGCAAGACGTACATGTACTTTATACATATATTTATGTTCCAGTCCTATTCAACCACTCTGAAAAGAAATGACAAGCTCAATTGTCATCTCTTATTCCTCAAATTTCACCACAATGTTCGGTAGCAACTCAAGGAACGATGGGCTTCCAACGCTGCCCTTGAAAGCCAGCTTGATCTTTGTCCCGCTTTCAGAGGCCACTCCAAGTATATGTCGTGCTTGCGCTGAGCCATTTGGAGTGTTGAATCGCCACTCCTTTTCGCTTACCGCCGTATTGTCGACATTGTGAATAGCATCATAGACGCCCTGTAGCTGTGAGAGCTCCTTTGCAGGCACATTGAGGCGCAGTCGAGAAATGCCGTGGGCTCCCGAGGGGTGCTGCGTCTGGGCCTTGTCCTCCTCGTACGGCACTCTGTTGCTTCGTGGCGTTCTGTCCAGGCACCAGAAAGGCAAATGACCAGGCTCTACCCCATTGCCATCTGCATCTTGAGCAACGCCAAGGGCCCATTTCAGAACAACCCCGTCTGGCCTCGTTCTGCCTCCTGGCACCGGGTCGTTGTACGTCAGCCCGGTATTTGCGTCCTTCACTCTCTGCTGAACGGCTGCAAAATCGCTCTCATGGGGCAGAGTGTATGCCCAGTCAACAATGCTGTTCTCCAGCTGGTTTCCCCATCGGTGCTTTGCCCGTACTTCGGGGCTGACGCCCTCGACGAATGCGATGAGCTCAATGTAGACGCCGTCTTCAAAGAGGATCAGCTTGTTAAATGTGTCGCCGCCTGCATGAGTCCCTCCAGGGCTGACGACGAATGAGTCTTTGAGGCGCTCAGGAAGTTCCAGCAGGTCGCTGGCTGAGACGAGGATCACAATATGATCCAACGTAGGCTGCGGGGCATTCTGCTGCTCAGACATGTTGGCGGTGCAGATCAGGTTGGCTGATGCGATACCAATTCAACAAATCCTCGTTTGGAGAGTTGTGGATTGCTTGATATAGCTTTTGTTAGGCTTCGTGCTGGAAGAGCTCTTAGTAATTCGTCTAGTAATATATAAGCCGGTTATGACGCCATGCGGGGCAGGTGCGTACGCTGGCTATTCTGGTGTCGTCTTTTCACGTAGATGTGAGATCAATATCCTGTGGAGCCGATGCGGCGTGTACTGCCTCCAAATTAGGTAGAAAGATTTGATCAAGCTGTAACATTTAGTTTTGGCCGATTATGCATGTACGGCAGTAAATTGGGTCGGCAGTTATATCGAAAGCATCTCTCAGCTCCTTCAATCCGACGTCTTTAGCTACCCGGTAGTAATGAGTAGCGCGTCTGGCAAATGCAGTGTACTTTCTTCTGTTTGGGAAATATAATGAGTTGTTAATCGTTCTTAATAAGTATAAATGATTCAAGGTATGATAACATTTTCCAGAGTTCCAATTGCGCTTAGATGAGTACCTTGCGAGGCCTTTTTCATAGTAGGTACATGTACTTTGCCTATATTTGATTGCGGCCAAGCCAGAACGGACGAGCATAAGCAAAGGCATTTCAACTCTTTCTATTATGGTGCTGCCCTTCTATAAATAATAGTTAATAAATGGTTGTATGAACTACCAATTATAACTAATTTCTTTCTCTAGCCGTAATTAATTACATCCCATCCTGTTTTCTAGCAGCAGTTTAGGAAACAATTCGATAAGTGACATTACAGTGGATGCATGTATCTTGAGCCACAACAACCAGCCCTTGCGGCTATCTGGATTCCAGAATAAGACAAATCCCCCCTGCTGTAGCCCAGTTTCCAGTCTGTCTAGCATTAAATAATAAAAGATGCGGCCGTTAGATCCCACTTCGGCACCGAGTCATGCATATATCATGAGATAGCCAGTGTGATAAGGAGTGGAGATGCCACGAGCGTGGCCGAGACCGCGGGAGATCGACAATAGTGCATCGAGCACGGACGTTGCCATGCGCTTGGGTTGAGATAAAATAAACGTTGTCCTTTACTTACGTGTTTATACTCAAATTTATTTATGATTTCTCAAAGTGAGCTGCCGGCTAAGCTCAGATATCGAAGAAGCGAGCGCTATTAGTCGGGTCAGTCTTACAGAGGACATGGAGCTCGTATTCTGGAAGCCTGCCGATAGCTGCCTCTGCCAGCTTGGCAAAGAGTGTTGCTTGCATTGCTAAATCGCCAAGACGAAATATCTCCGATCTGAACTACCCATTTTTCCTCACCCACAACCACTGCCATCAACAAAGCAGACCTTTCCTTTTGCCCCAAAAACTGGCTACGAAATTCTTGTATTATCGCCTTTGCAGGTCACGAGATACACACTCAAAAGTACCCCCAGACATACATCCGTACATACTCCGGATCAATGATAATCAGGCCATGCGCGACAAAAGGACGTCGACCAAGCTCATCCCGGAATCCATTACACCAACAAGAACCAAATCTGGCCCCCTTTCTGGTGCCAGGGGCCTGAAATTACTAGCCACACATTCCTTCTTTCGCCCGACGATGCGATGATGCTGCTTACGCGGGACGCGCTACGAACTGCGCTACAGACATGAGCTCGTAACTATTCTAGGCACCCGCACAAGATGGCCTTGGGCTAACGGCTTCATAGCATCATTGGCTTATTTTGTCAAATTGCAGTCTCATCATCACATGTAGCTCGGCCTGTTCTCCTTCCAACGGTTGGATTCTATTACTCACAGCTCTGGTGTGGATGGGAGTGATTCGTCGGGCTAAATCGAAGAGCATGGATTCCCCGCGCGGCCCTTCCATGCTGGTTCATGAGGCTAGCCAAATCCATGATTCGGATGTAACGTCCTGTTAAACGCACCACTGGCCTTCCTCTTACAGGCCTAGCTCGATGCCATTGTCAGGGTTCTGGTCGTTACGCGCAGCCAGTGAATCTGCGGCTGGGCATCCAACCAACTTGGTCACAATTGGAGAGGCTTGCGGGCTTTGACGATGCTAGCTGCCCAATAGCTCCTCTGTTCCTGGCAGCGAGCTTACCGGCCGAGGCTCAGTCAATAAAGTCTTGGATGATTCGATCTGGCATATGATTCCCGCAGCCACATCAGAAAACGCCCGTCCCCTCAGATGCGTCGATGTTGGTTGCTACCAGATGAAGAGCTTATTCAAGGCCGTTTCTCAAAGAGAAGGTGCTTCGTTTGGTCTCTCGGCAGTATCCGAGCTTCCATGTATGCTGATCTCTCTATACTAATAGGAATTAGGTAGATATTCTGTTCATCGACGATCAGCCCATGCATACAACATACATGGGCAGCGTCTACGGAGTCTCATCTCTTTGGAGATAATGGCAGACGATCCAACTGGGGTTTTCGAGGACGCTATGCCAATGCGGAGTCATACTACATGGCCATGTTCGCAGTGATTATTGCCAGCCGAGCATGGGCCAGCCGAGTGCAAATTGGGAACAATATCCGCTCAAATGTACTCCGGAGACAAGTGGATATGTGAAGACATTTTTTCCGAAGCGTGGTGAGAACTAAGCCAGTCTATTATGCTTCTCCTCCAACCAAGGACACAAATCCGGGGCAACTATAGAAGCTCCCTTCATGCGGGTTCCAATTCGCAGATACCCTCTTAAATCAAGCTTGAAGCTGCATTCGTATACGAGATATTTGGTCATACTTTGGTGCAAGTGCCAGCCCAACTGACGCTCATTGACGTCTTTGTACTATCTTCTCGGGCCATCGGTTGGCTCGCTCCCCGCATTATCATGCTGGATCGTAGCTGAGTACGACGGCCAAGAAATCCCAAGGACAGTCGAGGCGTCATAACAAAGTGTGGATGGCAAGGATTCACTCTTCGGCGACCACCCCTTCCCTCGACTGAGCTCCACCTCACCGTCCTGCTCGATGCTACATTCGGACCATCGCCGCCCGAGGTGGACCAATAATGCCTGCGCGCAGCCCATCCTTCGTTGCTTTTAGCTGGCCATCATGCAGAACAGCTGTACCAACCGCAGGATTTTTAAAATTAAATACGAGGCTGCTAATGTTGGCTTGCTCAGGTCATGAGATTTTACAGCGAATACCTCGTTGGAGAGTGGCATTGGGCTCTTCTGGCCTGCATCTCTCAGCGGGACGATAACAGAATTGGCATCGTGCCAGCGGGATAGCAAGTAACCATGGGAATCATGCATCTGGGGCAAGTATCGCTCTGGATCTCGATGCTGAGCCCGCACATATATATTTATCTCTCGCCATCTCTTCTCCCCACGCCGGCTGGTCGCCTTCCCAAGTGCTTCCAGGCTAGTCTTGGGTTCACTCATTGAGCCTGATACCCCGGATTTCTCTTGGGTTTGTCTTGAAGCCTGCTGGGATCAATTGGTCTTCTTCGCTTATACCCAATACTCAGCATCCGACAATGAGACAAAACGTCGGTGCCGTGGGCTTTATAGCCCTCGCCCGAGTCGTCGCCGGCTGGAGTTGTGATACCACTTCTCCTTGCCAGGCCAGCGTTGATGCGGTTGAGGCTTGTGCTACGGATTGCATTAAGTCTGCTGCTGTCACGCAAGCAGCTTGTGCTACATCAGACTTTCAATGCCAGTGTGACAATACAAATGTCATCCAGATTGCAGCCGTCCAATGCGTTTTTGATGCCTGCGGTCAAGGAGCGTACGTATAAGCCATATATACATTCTATCATGTCTAGATAAGGAGGGCTAACAGCTATGGTACTACAGGCTGGCTGTTTTGGGTGAAGTCTCTGCGTTGTGTTCTTGCGTTACTGCTCATCCTACCACGCCTTGCTCTACAAGCTCAACATTCATCACTACAACTCAGCCGCCGTCTTCTTCTACTCCCTGCACAACAGACGTGCCGCCCACAACTGCTCCGCCAACTACGGCGCCGCCAACTACAACACCACCCCCGACCTCAACCGGTGGCTGTGATGCGTCCTCTCCCTGCCAGGCTAGTGCTGATGTTGTGTCTGCCTGTGCAAAGCCATGCATTGAGTCTGCTGCTGTGACTCAAGCTAGCTGTGCTCTCTCTGACTACCAGTGCCAATGTAACCAAAACAATGTTATTCAGGCCGCAGCTATTAATTGCGTCCTTGGGAACTGCGGAGGAGGCGCACTCGGTGTTCTCCCCCAGGTTAGCGCTCTATGTGACTGTGTCACAGCTCATCCAACAACAGCTTGCACAGGAGGTTCTACTACCAGCGCGCCTCCTACCACCAGCGCGCCTCCTACCACCAGCGCGCCTCCTACCACCAGTGAGCCTCCTACAACAAGCGAGCCCCCTACCTCTGAGCCCCCTACTACTACAGAGCCACCCACAACAACTGGTCCGATCACTTCAGCGCCCCCAACTTCGACTGGTGGCTGCGATTCAACTTCTCCTTGCCAGGCTAGTGCCGATGTTGTATCTGCTTGTGCAAAGCCATGCATTGAGTCTGCTGCCGTAACTCAAGCCGGCTGTGCTCTCTCTGACTACCAGTGCCAATGCAACCAGAATAACGTTATTCAAGCTGCAGCTATCAACTGCGTCCTTGGAAACTGTGGAAATGACGCGCTTGGTGTTCTCCCTCAGGTCAGCTCTCTCTGCGACTGTGTCACAGCCCATCCAACAACAGCTTGTACAGGAGGTTCTACTACCAGCGCGCCTCCTACTACTACCAGTGCTCCTCCCACCACCAGCGAGCCTCCGACCTCTGAGCCTCCTACCTCTGAACCACCCACAACGACAAGTGGTCCGATCACTTCAGCGCCCCCGACCTCAACCGGTAGCTGCGACTCAACTTCTCCATGCCAAGCCAGCGCCGACGCTGTATCTGCCTGCGCAAAGCCATGCATTGAGTCTGCTGCTGTGACTCAAGCCAGCTGTGCTCTCTCTGACTACCAGTGCCAATGTAACCAAAATAATGTTATCCAGGCCGCAGCTATTAACTGTGTCCTTGGAAACTGCGGAGGAGGCGCACTCGGTGTTCTCCCCCAGGTCAGCTCTCTCTGCGACTGTGTCACTGCGCACCCAACAACTCCTTGCACAGGAGGAGGTTCTACTACTAGCACGCCTCCCACCAGCACTGGGGGCTCAAGCTCCTCCGAGTCCTCTTCAGCTCCTCCCGGAGGTGGTAGCGGAACTGGTAGCGGAACTGGCTCCGCTCCTCCTACAACCACAGGCCCGCGATGTACAGGAACCACTGCAGACTGTGGCGCCGTTGCTACCACAGCTGTTCCGTCTTGCGCCCAGGCTTGCTTTACGAGCGCAGCCCCGAAGATCCCATGTGACGTCCATGACTATGCTTGCCAGTGCCAGCCTGCAGCTCAGAGCTCTTTGACTCAGCTTCTGGTTCCTTGCGTTGCTACCGCTTGTCCCGCAGCTTCGCTCCAAGCCGTCATTGCTGGAGCTTCATCAGGTAAGAATTAAGCTCATTATTGCATTTTGAGAATCTATTATACTGACATCTTCTCTTTCTTAGTATGCGCTTGTGCCACAGCACCCCCTAGCCCAGGTACCTGTGCAACTTCAGGACCTGGCGGAGGCGGTTCACAAACTACAGGACCCAGCGGATCACAACCCACTGGCGGATCTACTGTTGTACCGCCACCCACGACCACCGGACCTGGTGGCCCGGGCTCTTCATCTAACTGCCAGCCAGTGACCGTCCAGCCCAACTGCGACCCTGTGGCCAGCTCAGCAGTCCCTTCGTGTGCTCAAAAGTGCTTCACATCCGCTGCCCCTAATGTTGGATGTGATGTCCACGATTATGGCTGCCAGTGCAAGCCTGCCGCTCAGTCTAGCTTGACCCAGCTCCTCGTTCCATGCGTGGCTACAGCTTGCCCTGCGGCTTCGCTCCCAGCTGTCATTGCTGGAGCTAGTTCCGTGTGTGCTTGTGCCAGTGCTTCACCTATTCTTGCTCCCGGAACATGTGCCACAGGCAGCCCTACCGGTCCTGGCGGTGGCGGTTCTGGAGGCTCCGGAACCTCCACAGGCTCCGGCGGCAATGGAGGAAGTGGAGGAAGTGGTGGTGCAAGCCCTACCTGCAACACGCAGGCTCCCGACTGCGGTGCCGTTGCTACCACAGCTGTTCCCTCATGCGCTCAAGCTTGCTTCACGAGCGCTGCTCCAGTCATCTCTTGCGGTGTTAACGACTACGCCTGCCAGTGCCAACCTGCAGCTCAGGCTAGCCTGAGCCAGATCCTCGTTCCATGTGTCGCAACAGCGTGTCCGGCAGCGTCCCTTGAAGCTGTTATTACCGGAGCTTCTTCAGTTTGTGCTTGTGCTACAGGTTCAACTGGCTCTAGCTGTAGTAGTGGTGGCAGCGGCGGTGGCTCTGGTGGAAGCGGTGGCTCTGGTGGCTCTGGAGGTTCTGGAGGTTCTGGAGGTTCTGGCGGCTCTGGAGGTTCTGGAGGTTCTGGAGGTTCTGGCGGCTCTGGAGGTAGCGGCGGCTCTGGCGGCGGCTCTGGTGGAAGCGGTGGCAACGGCGGTGGCAACGGCGGAGGCAACGGTGGTGGAAGCCAGCCTACTGGTTCAGGCCTACCACCCCCAAACTCGGGTGCTCGACTGGAGATCAGCCTCGTTGCTGGTGTTTTCGCGATTGGTTGGATCATTGCCGTTGCGCTGTAATCTAATATGAAATGCATGATGGATATGATATGAACTGACGCTATTGCTTACGTATCTCATCACATAAAGTACTGATGGGATGTATTGCTTTAGTATAGCTCAGATAATCTGACAAGACTAATATATGAGTAAAACAATACGTTTGGAGCCAATTTTTCGTGATCCTGCTCAAATGAAGTATATCTGACCCTATATCGTTTGTTTGTAGTGGAATGAACTCGCATGTAAGCAACGCTATTGTCAACGAAAGGTAGAGATTTGTTTGAGAAACACTTTGGCTGGACTTGTCTGAAGCATTCATGTCGTAGGCTCAGAAACAAAGTGCTATGAAAGATCAAATATAGTTCAAGTCTTTTTTAGCCCAATCACAACTGCGATTTAACTAAAAGACGAGAGAAGAAGGGGGTTTATGAATAGATTTGTTTGCTTGCGGTTGGAAATGTTCACGAACTTCTGATATAAGAGGCTGAATTTATGTCTATATAAAGAGCGATCACGGTAGCCACACGCAGCTTATGGCGCTGTATTTGGGTAGAGTCTATAGTCTGAGTCAAATAGATGTTAATAGAAGAAAAGCTACGATTTATTATTGCAGTTGCTGATATCGTTTGCAGCACCTTCATTTTGCGAGGGCATTTGTGCTCAGCCAGCATCACCAAGCCGGTTATGCGTAGTAGCGTTAAAGTTCCCCACCGAAAATTCTCATGTGGAGCCGGACCTCAACCTCAGCATTTCATATCAACAACCCATCTTAATTCTCGCCACCTTTTCATACCTGAATAAAAACAGTAAAGGAGAAAAGCGCAGATATGGCTTCGCGGCAATCGACACAGTCCCCCGAGCAGGCGGAGCTTGAAGCCAAGCGAACAGCCCACGTTGAGCAGCTGTCAAACTGGCTCACTCAAAACAGCACCATCTACAACATCTTCTTATCCGGTGTAAAGCAGACATCCGTCATCGCCGGCACAGTCGTCAGCCGTCTTACTCTTACGAAAGCACATCTAAACTCCAAAGGAGGCCTTCACGGCGCAGTCTCGGCGGCATTCATAGACTTCACGACAGGGCTGGCTATTGCATCATGGGACTTGAGAGAAAAGACGGGCGCGAGCGTCGACATGCACATCAGTTACTTGAGCAGTTCGGCGGGAGCAGGGGATGTCGTTGAGATTGTGGCAACGGCAGAAAAAGTTGGAGGATCAATGGCATTTGTGACGATTTTGATCCAGAAGGTCGAGGTGGTGGATGGAGAGGAGAAGAAGACGCTTGTGACCAAGGGACATCATACCAAGTTTGTGAGACAGGCCGGCGCGAAGCCGAAAGAGAATGGGGAGATCAAGATTTAGATGGAGACATGACATGCAGTATATATTATAGAGGGAGCTGATGCTAGATGGGGTATTGTGCATATTGATAGACTTTTAGACGGATACAAGGCGCGCCTTTGAGATACTCTCGTTGTGAATTGCCTCGTTTCGATACTCAATTCTGAGCGGCTGCAATTATAGCCGAAGCGCAATCTATTGGCGGTAGACTTCTGGGCGGCTTGTATCTTGTCTACTTGTCGTTAGAAAGGCGCAAAATCTCCTGCTTGACTCATTGCCGAAGCTTTTGGGTGGAACATCTATGGAACCCCGCTGGCTTGGCGATGGGCGGCTAAGGTCGGGTTCCGACATCGCGATTGCCGGGCACTAGAAAGTGTGGGGGACCGTGGGAGCTTCTGGAAAAACGTTTAATATCAGTGACGTTAAAAAGGACAGACTTGGAGGAAACTGTCTTGGCTCTCTATACTTGTTGTTTCTGATAGTAATATTGTTGCTTTTGTTGTTAACTGATTCATTCAATTGGTGTCAATTGGTGAAATAAGAGCGAATTGGAGCCATGAGTGCAACTGAAACGACTCTCACAGTGGAATACGAGCTGTCTTCAAGACGACATTCTCAAAACTACAATGAAATAACCAAACGAGACCAGGAGGTTGAAAGAGGGCTCTCGCAACTCGAATTAACACAGCCACATTCCCGAAATCAGGATGAAACAGCCGATCCTGTCGCTCAAGAGTTGAAGCCTGTTGATCGCGGCCGAGATGCCTGGTGTACTCTTCTCGGCGCATTTGCTTTCGACGCATTGTTTTGGGGTAAATTGCATCAACCATGAATTCCTCGCCAACAGCTATCTGATCATTAGATAAACAGGCTTTCCCGGCTGTTTTGGTGTCTTTCAGAGATACTACTCTACTGTGCCCGAGTTCAAGGATGACGCTGTCCGGATCCCCGTCATTGGAGTCTTATCAACAGGATTCTACTACTTTGGATCTCCATTTTCAGCAATGCTTGCAAGGAAGTTTCCCAAGTACCAGCGCCATCAAATATATCTTGGATGGGTTATGAGCATATTGGGTCTCTTGACTGCCTCCTTTGCATCTTCTGTCAGCGGACTCATTGCCACGCAAGGAGCGCTCTACGGCCTCGGATTCGTGCTCATCTCAATGCCCATCGTAAGCATGGTAAACGAATGGTGGGTTGCGCGAAAGGGCATGGCATTCGGTCTTATTTCTGCATCATCAGGTGCAACGGGATCTGTTCTGCCTTTTATCCTTGATGCTCTTCTGAGACGATATGGATATAAAGTCACGCTGCGGGCTTGCGCAGTGGCGATGACTGTTTTGACTGCTCCATTACTGCCGCTTTTCAAGGCTAGATTGCCAGCATCAGATCAAGCCAACCTGGCGAGAATTAACTGGGACTTCTTAAAGCAGCCCCTCTTTTGGATCTACGGCTCTGCGGTTCTGGTTCAAGGAATTGGCTTTTTCTTTCCCGTCGTCTTCTTGCCATCCTACGCCTCAATCTTTAACATTTCCTCCATCAAGGGCGCCTTGCTGGTTTCTTTGATGTCTATTGCGCAGGTTCTGGGACAATTTGTATTTGGTTACCTCTCAGACAAAAATCTTCATGTCGGCCTGTTGATGACGATTTGCTGTGCGTTTGCAGCGACGGCATCCTTTACATTCTGGGGCCTGGCAAAGTCGCTACCGCTTCTGGCTGTGTTCAGCTTCATCTACGGCTTCTTTGCTTTCGGATTCGGAACCATGCGCGTAGCAATGGGTCGCGCTGTCAGTGACGATCCATCGACCGTGTTTGCAACGTATGCGATATTTGTCTTTTTGATGGGCGTGGGAAATATCTTGGTTGGACCGTTGAGCGCGGCGTTGATGGCGCCGAGAGAAGTTGTCCAAGCGCATTTTGCGGGCAATAAATACGAGCCCATGGTTATTGTGACGGGGGTAACGTCTTTCTTTGCTGCTTTTATCGTTTTGGTGTGGCATGGGTATAAAGGTCTGCAGAAGTGTACATGATGGGTGCACCGGATGTTCTGGTTGAAGTGTGACAAAGGTTCGAAAAGCATAGATTGATAGCATGAAAAGTGAATAGCGACATTTGATTTTATGAAGCGACGCAAATATATAGCCTTGAGACAAGGCCAGTTTGACATACCTAGTTGTCATTTCGCAATTACCTTTGCTTATGTGTTGCATCCGGAGCCGTCTCCGTTGAACAGATCCAATCGGGTTATTCTGACATCCTCTAATCCAATAATTTTTAAGTTTCTGGGGTACAAGAAGGGAAGAAAGGATCATCCAGAAATTTAGAGAATCTGTACCAGATGCGCGGAAGTCTATCACTGGATGCATGGTCTATTATCTTCGCTGGATGAAATGGACCTCCGTTCTTCCGCATATTCTCTCTACGACAAAGACAAAGAAAATGAAATATTTTCATCTTCATGCGTAATTAAACGTTGAGCAACTACAGCGGACCAATCAGATAGCCGGCATTTCAACAGAATAAATTAAACGCTTGCAAGATGAGCCATGTCAGTTGACGACTGTTATCGTCAAGTCTGTGGTGACCCCTCCTCCGTTTGTACACTGCTTCGATTGAGATACTAGTTTAAGAATCAAGACATTTCCGATCCATAAATACTCCTCATGTTATTATTATCTCTCTGAATCTCATTGTAGCAATATCCTGTTTTGCACTTTGTGCCCAAAACATTTCCTCCTCTTTTTGTTTTGTCCACGTAAAGTCTGACCCAGTTTCACTATAAAACAGGTGGACAAATAATCGGCTCAATGATCCCGTTTAGAGGGGCTCTTATGGTGCCTGAAATGATGACCTGTGTCACAAAATTTCGTGCTGTCTTGGCTGTAACGCTCGAAACTCAAGAGCAGCTGCTAAAAAATTTTTAGAGTTGCAAAAATGGAAACTATACAGCATTTAAAATTTCTAAGTAGTTTCATATTAAAATTATTGTTACTTAATATATTTTTCTCGTTATAAATTAAGCTTAAATTAAAATTAATTTTGTTTATATAAATTTATTAATGATTAAATAATATATCAACTACATATTTTTATTATTATTACTTATAAACTTTTATAAACACTTACTGTTAGTACTAGCGTCATGGTTCTATAAGCTGATATAAGATTTTAGCGCTTATTATTAATCCATTTATATAAATCGTATATGCGGTGGAATTACTATTCTACGAATGCAATATGGAACTGATTATATTTATAATTTGATCGAATATCGTACTAATCGTACTGTAGATACGAAATACACCCTTAGTAGAATGCATTTCTGTATACCTACTCTGTATGGAGATTAAACTATGTGTGATGAATCATTGTGATTCGTGAAGTGGATGATCCTGGCCGCATGCTTAGTCTAGTGTCTTGCAGCTTGGTGCAACATTGGCGGCTACACTGAGAGAAGAAATAGATAAAGGAAAGTAAGCAAGTACATACGTAGTCATAGAACAGGATCCCATTCTAGCACCGATTTTCATTAGATCATTAACTTTCAAAGGGGTGACCTATGTTCCAAGATATTAATCTCGGGCGATATACCGCGGTTATCCTGCATGCATGTACTATGGAGATATGCTGGAGCTAATTCCCTAGTACTGAGAGGAAATCATTGCAGAAAGATAAAACGTATTCATTTTTTATGCTACACGAACTGAATAGACGTTTTCTAGTCAAAATTGACGCGAAGGAGTCATGTTTGTTCAAAAGCAGAATTTTACGCATGTATGAAGAAGTATGACTAATAAGGTCACCAAGCTGTGTTGTAAGAGTGGATGCATGTGTAAAACTTACAAAAATATTCTGCATATTGCTGAGTAAGGCAATATAAAAGCCACCAAAGCGAAAGCACATGCTGTAAACGCACACTATGTGCTCGATAAATTAACATGAGTTGCGGATGACTGCTTTATCCAACGCACCCCAGTAAACTCCCATTAGTAATACCTATCACATCACGGCAGATCGCTACTGAGTGACATGGGGTGGCTTATTACCGTATTGAACACACACTAGGCCTAGTAAGACACTGTAACCATTCGAATACCTTAGCAGAGTGAGAAAACGTCCGACTGCATCCGAAGCTTTGCCTCAAATATAAAGCCTCGCCCATAGTACTTTCTATAACTTGTAGCTGGTTATTAACAACGCAATTGACACTTGTTGAACAGTGGGATGATCATGATATCATTTAAATGCAGACAAATGCACAGGCTTTGATAGTGGTTGCTCAATAAAGCGGGGGAATGAGGGGATCGGGCTACAGAGTTGCAAAGGTGGTTGAAAGGCGCGCCCTAAACTATGATACAAACACAAAGTCTCAAAACTTGGAGTCATACCTTTTATTCTGTAAATCGTTGCGTCTAATTGATATAAACTCTTCCCTTCTCCTGAATTGACTATGGCGGCAGCTTCTGATAGCCCACCCGTCTTTGTGACGATCTCGGCTCTGGATGCTGGCCATCTTTCTCTGCCAGAGCACATGTTTGTCAACGATGCCGACCCTGTAAAGAAAACTCTTGTTCCCACGCTCTCATTCCTCATTCGGCACCCGTCATCCGATGGCAGCGTGGCCAATCTTGTTTTTGACCTGGGTATGAAGCGCGACTTGGAGTATTCTCCTGCAACTAAAGCACGTCTTCGCGTCTGGGAACCGATATCTACCGACACTGACTGCGCCCAAAGCCTCCGCAATGGCGTTGCTGGTGCTCCGGGGGCTCAAAGCGGCGTACTTTTGGATCCGACCAAGGATATCAACTATATCATCATAAGCCATGCTCACTTCGACCATACGGGAACGCCATCAGATTTCCCCACTGCAACCTTTGCTGTGGGATCTGGAACTTTGGACCTATTTAAGAATGGTGCTGGGCCATTGTGTTCTAGCGAATCCTTCATCGACGATGAGCTGCCTGCGCTCCGCACCATTGAGTTCCCACCAGTGTCTCGTACAGGCACTTATGGAAACGAGCCATATGCTCCAAAGCACACGCCAGTGCCATCAAATAGCCAGGTCAAGCCACCGGCGGCGGCGGCTTCATGGTCATGGGAACCCTTTGGCGAGTTTCCAAACGCCCTTGACTTCTTTGGTGACGGCAGTCTCTATGTCATTGACACGCCTGGCCACATTTACGGGCATGTGAACCTGCTCGCTCGTCTTGGTGAAAAGAGATGGGTTTATCTTGCGGCAGACTGTTGCCATGACAGGCGCCTGATCACGGGAGAAAAGAATATCGGACTGTATGACGACGGGCGCGGTGGACAGCGAAGTATCCACGTCCATATAGGAGAGGCGCGAGAATCCTTGGATAGAGTAGTTGCCTTTAGAAAGAGCCAAGAAGCTCAAGGTCTCAAGGTGGAAATCGTTCTGGCTCATGACCCCATATGGAGGAAAGAGAATACGCATGCGTGCTGGCCAGGGAAGATGTAGTGCTAGTAAGACAGTGTAGCAAGCAAGGCTATCATGTATTTACCTGTTTCCTCATACTTTCACCTATTTTTAATGTGTATTCCGTATAAAAGGTATGTCAATGGAGCTGGCATGTGAAGCTTGCCACCACCTGCAGATAACATGGTGTGACAGGGTGTCGCTGCTCATTCTCTTTTATAGAATATATGGATTGCTATCCGAATATATTAGATATGCGGTATTAGGCTTTTTATTTACTTGCTAGCGTTTTCCAGAAACGGCAAATAAGATACAGTTTCATTGAGATTTCTTAGGATAGCTGAACTGCAGCCTGTCGGAGATATCGGGCATTTTGCGGCTGTGCCGCGCTTATAACTTATGTAGTACAATTATTGATAAGAATGGGGTTCTGCACCTATAAATCTTCAATCGGGGCGATATATTGATTCGTACTGTGCCTGGATATATACTACATAAAAGCTTTTATATAATAAATCCCTTGAATATTCTAGTTTTTGTAACTTTGAACAATTCTTGCTTTGTAATAGAACCTGATAAATAACTAACACACACACACACACACACACACACACACACACACACACAC